>QVTF01024945.1:0-44248 GCA_003573665.1 Oxygymnocypris stewartii | reverse complement strand
ATATACGTATACTAATATTGATTTAGAACAGATGATATTTTGTATTTGGTTCTGTATATGTGATCCTGTGGATGAGTCAGGTCTTGGCTGGGATGGGGATTGGGAGGTGCTGTTTCTTGGCTGAAGGCATCTTCTTTCACTTGGATTAATCTCTTTCACATTTTTCCACCCTCTGAATTAAAGGTCCTGATAATGATTTCTGACTTAATGGACTGGAATAAAAAATGATGAATTTTCTAAGTGCCAACAGATTTAACATTTGTTATCTAACAGCTGTTGGAGCGTCTTGAATATGCAGCTTGACTGACTAGAGGGCAGTGTCTTCCTGAGGTAAAGATATTAAGTATTAGTGCTTTTAATTTCCATCTGTGATTATATAACACTATATACCAGTGATGAACTTTCCCAGTGTAAATCATTATATACAGTATATTGCCAAAAGTATTGGGTCGCCCCCTTCTAATGAAAGGTTTGACTACTTTAGTAATTCACATGAGAACAAATCTTAATGTTTAAGCATATAATGATATTCTAGGGAGTTGTGTGCCTCTAATTTTATAGAAACAGTTTGGACAGAACTCTTGTCTATTCTAGCCTGGCAATACTTCTGTGTATAAGGCAAGGATCAAAGAGAAATGATGATTCAGTCAGTGTGGAAGAACTTGACTGGTCTGCAGAAAGACAAGTCCTGATCCCAGCTGAACACCTCTGGAGGGACTTTAAATGAATAACCTTGAGCCAAAAATATATCACCAAACACCAATGACTTGTACATTCATTATATGGACAAAAGTACTGGGACACCCCCTTTTTTAGAAGAGAAAAAGGCACTTCCAAACTGTGGCAACAAAGATGGAAACATAATTCATGTACTTAAACATTGTATTTCCACCTCTGTTGCAACAGTTTTGAAGTGTGTGAAATTACTGTACCCATATATCATTGGTGTTTGGTAAATATGACCCAAAACATAATCAGATTTACACACAGGTCTTGTAAGTAGACAAAGACAACCTAATCAAACAAATGAGACACAAATACTTTCTTTTTCATTTATTTATTCAAGAAAATTACCCAATATTGCATATGTGTAAGTGGCAAAAGTATGTGAATCTCTTGGATTTAGCAGTTAATTTAAATGTGAAATTATATTCCGTCTGTGCAGAGGTGTTTTCAGTCAGTGCAATGACTATCAAATGTCAGTACGTGACCTGTTTTATTCAAAGAACAGGGATCTATCAAACTCCTACTCTTTACGAGAAGTGCCATGAGATTTTTATTGACCCCAGAGAGTCAGGACCTCGGTTTAATGTCTCATCCGAAAGACTGTGCTTTTTGACAGCATAGTGTCCCTGTCACTATACTGGGGCATTAGGACCCACACAGACCACAGTGTGAGCACCCCCTGCTGGTCTCACTAACACCTCTTCCAGCAGCAACCTAGTTTTCTCAGGAGGTCTCCCATCCAGGTACTGACCAGCTCAACCCTGCTTCAGTGGGTAACCGGTCTTGGGCTGCAGCTTGATGTTGCTCATCAGGCTAGAAAAGGTTACAAAACCACCTCTAAAGAGTTTGGTCTCCACAATTCCACATTCAGACCGATTGTGTACAAATGGAGGAAATTCAAGACCACTGTTACCTTCCCGAGAAGTGGTCGACCAACAAAGATCACTCCAAATCAGAACGTGAAATAGTCTGCGAGGTTGCAAAAGTTCTCAGGGTAACTTTCTCACATTAGCTAATGTTAATGTTCATGAGCCCAGCATCGGGAAAAAACTGAGCAACCATGGTGTGCATGGCAGAGTTGCAAGAAGAAAGTCACTGTTCTCCAAAAAGAAAATGGCTTGCTAAAGATCATGTGGACAAGCCAGAGGACTATTGGGGAAAGGTTTAATGGATGGATGAAACCAAAATGGAACTTATTTGGTTTAAATGAGAAGCTATAATATAAAGAGAAAAGAACACATTGCATTCCAGCTTAAGAATCTTATCCCGTCTGTGAAACATGGTGGTGGTAAAACATGGCTTGGGCCTGCATCTTGGCCAGGACAGCCTGCCATCATTGATGATGTATTATACCAGCATATTTTAAAGGAAAACGTCAGGACATCTGTTTAAGAACAGAGTCTCAAGAGAACATGGATCATGCAGCAAAACAACAACACCAGCACACAAGTCATTCTACCAAAGAATGGTTAAAAAAGGACAAAGTCAAGGTTTTGTAATGCCTGAGCCAAAGTCCAGACCTTATTCCAATTATAATGTTGTGGAAGGGCCTAAGCAAGCTTTTCATATGAAGAAACTCACCAACACTGCAGAATTTAAGTTGTTCTGCACTAAGGAATGGGCTAAAACTCCTACAGGACTGATCAGCATTTACAAGAAACTTCACCTTCAGTTACTGCAGCAAAAGGGGTCACACCAGATATTGAAAGCAAAGATTCACATATTTTTGCAATGCAAAGGTGTGTAACACTGGATCATTTTTCTCAATAGATAAATGACAAAGAAAATATTTTTCTCTCACTTGTTTGATTGGGTTCTCTTTGTCTACTTTCAGTACTTGAATATGAAAATATGATGATGTTTTGGGTATTTATGCAAAAATATAGAAAATTCAAACTTTCAAGCAGCATTGTGTGTATGTATGTATGTGTATATATATATATATATATGGCATTGTTATTGTAATTCCTTTTGCAGGAATTAATGTACCTTGTGCCACATGTACTTCTTTTTTTGGTAAGGTACTTGAACATAATTCATCTGATTTTTTATGTTCTTCAATGCAGTCATCATTTCCCCATCAAGCTTGTCTTAACACTTTGTTTTAGATCATAGTTCAGGCTTGACATCAAATCCTGAAAGTCTGGGAGCTTTTAAGTGGAATTGGGATCAATCAAATAGTTTCTACTTTCTGGCTTGCAGTGATCAATGCCTGACTTGTAACAATTTACAAGTGCAGGCTTTGGCAAAACATACCGAAATTTTGGAGGCAAATCTTTTTTTAAAGCACTGTGTAGTAGCTAGTAACATAGTTTTACATGGACATTTAAGGCATTTTGCTGGTGATCTTATACAAAGCAAATTATAAACATCTCTTAATGTTTTCAAGTTGAAAAACATACTTTTAAATGAATCCCTGATGATTATCATAAGGGCTGGACAAATTCTGGCAAAGATGGAAAGAGAAACTCTGACACATTGCAAACAGGTGTCACATGATTATGTTTTCATGCCTCCTGGCTCTTACTGCAATTTTAGAAAGTAGGACATGTTCCTGGATCAATGTCCCGGACCTGGAACAAAATCTCTATCAACCAATCCGATTTTAGGGATAATGAAGGAGTTAGACTTGGGATTAGGGATTTATAAATATTACATTCAGTTATTTCCCAATATATAGGATACATATAGGTATCATCTACCAGTCAATAGCATAATTTGCTTAGGAAGCATTCAGGAAAACTGATTAATAACTCATACTCTTAATCCTGGAGGGATGTGACAGTTGTCAGTGTGTGTGAATTGTATCTCCATGAAATTTGTCAGGAAACAAGTGGAGATGACAAGGGATTTGAGCGCAGCCGAGTCCTTCAAGCGAGTGCTCTGTTCACCTCTCAGCTAGCGAGGACATCACCTCCAGCACGTGTTTATCAGAGTCTATCCTCCGTTACGCAGACAGAGGAAAAAGGGAGACAAGGCCAGATGGGAACTATTACCATCCCTCTCAGTGTTTCAGTGTGCTTTATTGGCATGACAAGTTACGCTACATGTGTATTGCTAATGCAATTCTGGATTAGCTGAAGACAATAGAATATGTCAACTCTAAACACAGCAAGAAAGCCGTATTAGTAAATTGAGGTTACAATACAAAATCAGAAACATATTAAATCATTTAGGCAATGTCTGAACTTATTAAAGGAATCGTTTGCCCAAAAATGTACTCACTCAGGCCATCCAGTATGAGAATCTGAACAGATTTTGGAGAAATGTAGCATTACATCACTCTGCAGTGAATGAGTGCCGTCAGAATGAGAGTCCAAACAGCTGATAAAACCATCACAATAATACACAAGTATACCACACCACTTCAGTCCATCAGTTGATGTTATGTGAAGTGAAAAGTTGTGTGTTTGTAAGAAACAAATCTACAAGCAAGATGTTTTAAACCTTAAATCGTCCCTTCTAGGCAAAATACAAGTTTTATCCATATTAACTCTTCCATCAGTGAAAGTGATGTATTACTACATTTCTCAAAATCTGTTCTGATGAAGAAACCATCTCATTTTAGATGGTCTAAGAGTGAGTGCATTTTCAGATAAATTTCACTTTTTTTGGTGAACTAATTCTTTTAAAGGAATTGTTTGTCATTATTCATTTGCTCCTATACAAACCTGCTTACATTTATGCATTTAGCAGATGCTTTTATCCAAGTTATACATTTTTTGTCAGTCTGTGTGTTCCCTGGGAATCGAACCCACAACCTTTTGTGCTGCTAACGCAATGCTCTACCACTGAGCCACAGGAACACGTTGCTTGACTGTCCTTTTTTCAATACAGAAAAAAACATGAATATTTAGTAATAATTATAACATTTAAATAAATGTAATTGTAAATATGTATAAAACATTAGCTTTTATAATATTTTATTGTGCATTTGCTTGCTTTATGAGTCTTGAAAAATAGTTATCTGTAAAGTCAGTTGCATCAGTGTTTTGCATGAATTTGCTTTCCTCTCATTCAGGTGTTTTTTAATTTTCAGGCTTTTTTGTACAGATTCAGTGTCACTGGCCTTTGAGACATTTAGTTTTTTATCTCTAATTGATGTTTTTTATTTTTGTACTTTTAAATTGAATTCATTGCTTCGTTTACTGGATTCAAATAATCGTATGATGGCTGTTTGTACAGTGTTATAACAGTCTTTATTTGCTTTAGTTGAAAATATTTTTCTCTTAAACCAGGTTTGTGTAAATTTAAACAGGTTTGTATGTGCCTGTAAATGCTAGTTAGGATGAAGGAGGTTGATCATGATAAATACATGAGGAGGTGTTGAATTTAATTCTGAATTTGTACAATCTCTTCTAAAAAGCTTCTAAAGGCTGCATGCGACCGACTCCAAGCCGTCCGGCAGTCTCTGGTGCTCATTTAATATTCATAGGTTCAGATGTCAGTCCCGCTGAGAGAACAGTGTAAGTTTTTGATGTGATGGCCAACATCAGGTGAAAAGAAGCATGGTGCTGTATGACTCACCCTCAGAGTTGACCGAAATTAGTTCACCAGCAACAAGCCAGGCTTCATCTGAAGTTGCACTCCCTCCATCATCCAGAAGCGCTGGCAGAGGTGAAGAAAGCCGAGCGAGAAAAGCCAAAAGAATGATGTAGGAATGTCAGAGCGAAATCCTTTGGCAGAACTGGGTCTTGTTTGCACAGTAAACCTCACAGTCCTGTGTACCGCCGCGAAGGGAAATGCCCACATTGTTGAGTTGGGAGACCCTGGTTACGGTGGAGCGAGGGGCCTCCACCAGGCAAGTTTGGAGAAACAACAGGATGAAGGTCAGCTAATATAGCAGTTAATTCCACTTCCCTGTCCCCATGGCTCCCAGCTGGGGTTTATTTGAAGATCCCAGACGTCAAAGTTACCAAGTACTTTGTTCGGCTGGTGAGTGCCGCGGGCCAGTGCCAATACTCGGGAATATTAATGTATTCTGATGAAATGGGGGTCAATTGGGATTGCTTGTGAAGGATGGAAAATTCCATGCTCTCACCGTGCTGTTGTATTTCTGTCCGCGCTTTTTTTGGACTTCTTTTTCTCCCTGTATTCCCATTGGGCTGTTAATCCAACAACGCTTGACAGTGGACTTTCTTTTTCATAGAAATCACTCTTGAAATATTCCAATGTGTGATGAATCAGTGCGTTAATGTTTTTATCTTCTAGGGATCTGCGCTGCACTTCGTTAATGTGTGGTTTGATTGATTAGCTTTTGTCAGTGGTTATATGTTTTGAAGTTCTCTTAGAGAAGATCTCTCACTAGCACTTTTGTGCTGTAGTCATGAACGACAAGGTTTTTGAGGAAAGAGATTGAACTGTTTTTGCAAAGTGGATGATAAATCAGGTGAAGAATCTCATAGACTTACATTGAAGGATGGACACAAATCGCAACTAGAGACTATTGTGGAGTCTTAGAGGAGGGCTATATTCAACACTCTAGCAACCAGCCAGCACACACTCTAGCAACTGCAAATAGCAACACACACACACACACACACACACACACACTCAAAATGAACAACATTGTTGTTCCAAGAATAAATTACTGACCCCAAACTTGTGAATAGTAGTGTATATTGTAACACGATATTTCTATTTTGAACAAACACTGTTCTTTTTAGCTTTTTATTAATCAAAGATCCTGAAAAAAGTATCACAGGTCCCAAAAAATATTAAGCAGCAAACTGTTTCCAACACTGATTAGAAATCATCATCATATCAGAATGATTTCTGAAGGATCATGTGACACTGAAGACTGGAGTAATGATGCTTTGAGAATTTTTTGATGTTTTACTGAAGAACAAGACATAGTGGTTATGCATGTTTTCTACAAATATTATACATTTTAGAAGAAAATGCTATTTTAGTCTTTCTACTTCAAGTTTTCAAATTCAATCCAGTGTTATTTGCCACTTCTTTTATACTTAGTTTTCAGTGTGCAAATCCAGCTTTTTTTCCATATTTTTTTTTCTTTATATCATGTCATATTTCTCATGAGACATCTCATAATTGTGACTTTTTAACCGTAGTAATTTAATATAGCCTGCCTGCATTCCCATCAGGTCAGTTTTACATTCTGAGTGAAACTGGCATTTATAGAGGATTATTTTTAGTAGGGAACTGTGAAAAAAAATCAGTTAAACACAAACAAAATAAATTCCAAGGAATCTAATGGTATAATCATGCTTCCAATCAGATGGAAATTACATATAAAAACTATGTAAAGTCACTATTATTATTATTTTACCCTGAGGTAGAAAAGAGAGTCTTCCCTAAGTTTTAATTCCTAAAGTATATATAGTGTTTCTAATGTTTTTTTAAACACTTAAGATTGTGTTTTATACCCTGGAATGTGGAGAGCACATCTTAGTTGTCGTCCCACCCGCGAAACAAGAGCATCGTGTTCACACCTGCCTTTTCACTTTCTTGAAAGCGTGTGAATGGAAATTAAGAGTGCTTTAGCGAATTGTCTTTTGGTTGTTTACTTGCAGCCGGCGAGCATATACCTATATATCCCATAGAATGGCTGACACATATAACATACAGGCCCTGAGGGCCAAGTGCCTTAATCCTTTATGGAAATGTTAATGAGATAAAAGCAACTCAACCTGACATTCCTGTGCGCGGTGAGGAATCCCAGCCACTCTTATGCACATAAGAGGCGGCTTTGTGCCCGTGTCTCGTAAGCCAGAAATTAGCTCTGAAAGAGAGGGGGAAATGGAGAGAATGAGTGAAAGGAATAAGGGAAAAGGATAGAGAGAAATGCCAAGGGTGTCGGTGTCAAACACTTGGACCCCCATTTTGTGTGTGTGTGACTGGGTGAAGCGCTTGATATTGAGCACCTCTTTGAATCCTGCTCTGATTTGGACTCCATTAAGGCGCCTGGGCATTTGTTTCTCATGGAGCAATTCTCAAGGGCTTTGGGCCATTCTGTAAATACCATGTGGGAGCAGAGAGAGCGAGAGATGGGAAGAATTAGAGGGGTGGGAGAACTGAGAAGTGCACATGCTCAACGTGTATTCACTTTGTTTCCAAACTGGCAACAAGAAAATGCTGAACCCTGATGCTCACGAGACAAGACACCAGAAAAGCAACATGACCGCATGCGACCGCATGCATGTTTGGGGTTTAATGAGGGTTGGGGGCATTCTTCTGCCTGTGTGCTCTGGCAAATTAGGGTAATCTGGGATATTACTGAATAAATAATAATTAAGTAGGTTAATAAATAATAATAATATTAACAGGTTGAATGTTGCAAAATGTTGAATATTACCTTACATTTCACTGCGTAACTTTGTATACAGATCTTTTGTGTCAAAAAAAGAGATCATTATTAATACGTGGTTTAATTTATACTATGACGATGTTGAATTGTTTATTCTGAGGCAAACTGGATGTAAACAATGCATTAGTGTGTTTACAGTAAAAAAAAAATACTCTGTTACTGTAATTATAAGCACATTTTTCAAGTATCTGTGTCTATATTTTCCTTTTAGGAAACTTTTACTTACACTCCGCTACTGTCACATGTTTGTTCCAATTAAGTTCCTGTATGTCCATAATATCCATATTTGTTTTTTCTTGTTCTCGTTTGGTTCCCATTCAGTTAATTTAGTCCAGCCCGTGTTTTGATTATATTCCAGGTTTCTCATTTTCCCTTTGTTAGTTCTAAGTTCTTGTTGTTTTTCTGTTTGCGCTTTTCATGAAACAATCGTTGCAAAGCAGCTTTAGAGGAAATTAAGTTTCTACAATAGATTTATATATTGCAGAAACGTAATATATTTAACATTTTGTACTATCTGTAGCTTGTTTATTGAAGATGCAGGATAGTGGGTTCTGCCACTTGTTTCCTGTCTGCAGTTGAATTGTCTACCTAGATGTCATACCCTGTCTCCCCTGTATGGTGATTATGGATGTTCATTACAAACACTTGTTTTGTTCTATTCCTCGTCTCCTTCATTCCATGCCCTGACGTATCGTGACCGCTACATGCCAAAGCAAAGTATTTCGATTTTTATTAAAAACCTCTGAATGTTTAAACTGGTTCACACATTGCATTGAATGATTCATTTGTCAATTTGATTTGATCAGTTGTTTATTCAGTGATTTAAAGAGAAGGGAAATAAATCGCAATGTCAATATATTAGATCTGTGCAATAGGTCTTAAAGTAACAGCAGCCTAATACCTGCTCCTGTCTGTCATGAAAATTAATCAAACAGCAAAAGAAAAGGATAATATTGCTTTCTGTTCTTTACTAAAAACTTTTTAAGACTGTGCAGTGTTTTATGTTTCCATTTGATTATTTCATTTCTGTGGTATTTCTTGTTACTGTTAAACACCAGTTGATTGGCTAACACCTTGGCATATAAAATAAGTATTACATGGGGAACTCTCTCAAAAACTTTTACTAAATTTTTACTGTTACTGCTGTTGAGATGTGTTGAATTATAGCTTTATATTTAGATCTACTCGTGTTATATGAAAGGTTACAGCAATGAGCACTGTAGCCGATGTCAGGCTGTTGAGCGGATGAATGCAGTGATTTCATCAATGCAACTTTATTTCACTTTCACGAATGCAGTTATTCACTTTCACGAATACTTTCATCATAACTAACAGTGCAAACACGATATAGATAAGAGATTCATTCAGCATCCGTGTGCAAATGCTAAGGACGCGCTTCGTGAACTGTACAGCGCCATCAGCGAACAACAAACAAATAACCCCGACGGCTTTTTCATCATAGCCGGCGACTTCAACCACGCTAACTTAAAGACAGTTTTACCAAAGTTCTACCAACATGTGAACTTTGCAACAAGGAGAAATAACACACTGGACTTTATTTACACAACAGTGAAAAACGCATATGTAACGCAGTTGATACGGTACGGGAAGAAGGAGGCGGGAACCGGCGAACATTTAAACACTTTAATACTCAAATAAACAAACATAACAGAAACGCGGCAGCCCCTCACGGACGACTGCCGCACACAAAACACAAACTAAAATTCCAGGCCTGGTCCTCTCTCGTCTTTCACTGTTGTCACTCCTCATTTAACCCTTCCGGAGCTCCTCCGTGGGACTCGAGATCGGTGAGTGGCGCAGGTGTCGTTCATTACCATTTACTCCACCGGCCTCGTTCCGTTCCCACGGCTCTCGGCCCCGCCCCACTTGCCACATACCCCCATCGCCCCTCGCAGGCCGGGGGGTACCCACGAGACTGCGCTCTACTCCCCCCCTCCCCCCTCTCCCGGGGGGAGCCCGTCAGGGCGGCCGCGGCGTACCTGGGGGTAAGGACAGACGAGGCGAGAGAAAAGGAGACGGAAGGATGAGGAGTGACAGAGACGAGAGAGGGGAGACAGAAAAAAAAAAATCTCGGTCCGGTTCCCGGACACACTGCTGCTCGGTCCTCAACCAACTGAGCGGCTCACTCGCGGTGCCATGCGATGGTACTGGACCTCTTTGGTGGACGGCCCGATGCTCCTCCGCCTCCTGGCGGCCGGCGATGGCTCCTCCGGTCGAGGGCAGCCGGCAGCGAGTCCCCCGTTCCCTGCTCCTCCACCAACCTGGCGGATGGCAGCAGGCTCTGGCCCACTGGCGAACGGCGCCGACTCCTCCGCTCCCTCTCGGATGGCAGCCACCCCTCCTCGTCCCAGGAGCACGGCAGCGAGCCTTCCGTCCCACCTGTTCTTCTTTTGCTCCAGCACCACCGCTTCGGGCAGCCACCAGCGGTCTCCGCTTCTTCCTACTGCCCGATCTCCTCAGCACCGCGATCCCCCTCAGCAGCGAGGGCGCTCTGACAGCGTGTCCCTCCTTCCTCCCGGGCTTCGGCACCAATGTAACGCAGTTGATAGGTACGGGAAGAAGGAGGCGGGAACCGGCGAACACTTAAACACTTTAATACTCAAATAAACAAACATAACAGAAACGCGGCAGCCCCTCACGGACGACTGCCGCACACAAAACACAAACTAAAATTCCAGGCCTGGTCCTCTCTCGTCTTTCACTGTTGTCACTCCTCATTTAACCCTTCCGGAGCTCCTCCGTGGGACTCGAGACCGGTGAGTGGCGCAGGTGTCGTTCATTACCATTTACTCCACCGGCCTCGTTCCGTTCCCACGGCTCTCGACCCCGCCCCACTTGCCACAGCATACAAAGCTGAACCCCGCCCCCACCTCGGATACTCGGACCACATCTCTGTTATGCTAACCCCAGCATACAGACCACTTCTCAAACTGGCCAAACCGGTTCAAAAGCAGATCACGGTATGGCCAGACAATGCTACCTCAGCACTGCAGGACTGCTTCCAGGACACAGACTGGAACATGTTTAAAGAGGCGGCCACCTATAATAACCATACAGACCTGCAGGAGTACACTGAAACTGTGACTGCTTACATCAAAAACTGCATTGATGATGTGACAGTTACCAAGACCATCACCACACGTGCAAACCGGAAGCCATGGATGACAGCAGAGGTTCGTGAGCTGCTAAAAACCAGAGATGAAGCGTTCAGATCAGGAGATAAAGCAGCCCTCAAAACAGCAAGAGCCAATCTGTCCCGTGGCATCAAAAATGCAAAACGGTCATATGGCAATAAAATCAATAATAATTTCACAAACAGCAGAGATACACGGAGCCTGTGGCAAGCCATTCAGACCATCACTGATTACAAGCCCCCGCCACAGGCCTGTGACGACGACACATCCCTCCCAGATGCACTCAACCACTTTTATTCACGGTTTGAAATGCAGAACGACACACCTGCACAAAAACTGCCCACACCTCCCAACGACCAGGCACTCTGTCTGTCTCCAGCCGATGTAAGGAAGACCCTATCTAGGATTAACCCATGCAAGGCTGCGGGTCCTGACAATATACCTGGCCGCATACTGAAAGACCGTGCTGAACAGCTGACAGATGTCCTAACAGATATCTTCAACACCTCGCTGAGCCAGGCAGTCATCCCCACATGTCTCAAATCCACAACGATCATACCGGTACCAAAAAATCACCTGTGTCCTGTTTAAATGACTACTGTCCCATAGCACTGACTCTAATCATAATGAAGTGCTTTGAGAGGCTAGTCATGCACAACATCAAAACCAGCCTCCCCAACACACTCGATCCGCTCCAGTTTGCATACCAAAAAAGTTGGGACACTGTACAAATTGTGAATAAAAAAGGAATGCAATAATTTACAAATCTCATAAACTTATATTTTATTCACAATATAATATAGATAACATATCAAATGTTGAAAGTGAGACATTTTGAAATATCATGCCAAATATTGGCTCATTTTGGATTTCATGAGAGCTACACATTCCAAAAAAGTTGGGACAGGTAGCAATAAGAGACCGGAAAAGTTAAATGTACATATAAGGAACAGCTTTGCAACTTATTAGGTCAATTTGCAACATGATTAGGTATAAAAAGAGTCTCTCAGAGTGGCAGTGTCTCTCAGAAGTCAAGATGGGAAGAGGATCACCAATTCCCCCAATGCTGCAGCGAAAAATAGTGGCGCAATATCAGAAAGGAGTTTCTCAGAGAAAAATTGCAAAGAGTTTGAAGTTATCATCATCTACAGTGCATAATATCATCCAAAGATTAAGAGAATCTGGAACAATCTCTGTGCGTAAGGGTCAAGGCCGGAAAACCATACTGGATGCCCATGATCTTCGGGCCCTTAGACGGCACTGCATCACATACAGGAAGGCTACTGTAATGGAAATCACAACATGGGCTCAGGAATACTTCCAGAAAACATTGTCGGTGAACACAATCCACCGTGCCATTCACCATTGCTGGCTAAAACTCTATAGGTCAAAAAAGAAGCCATATCTAAACATGATCCAGAAGCGCAGGCGTTTTCTCTGGGCCAAGGCTCATTTAAAATGGACTGTGGCAAAGTGGAAAACTGTTCTGTGGTCAGACGAATCAAAATTTGAAGTTCTTTTTAGAAAACTGGGACGCCATGTCATCCGGACTAAAGAGGACAAGTACAACCCAAGTTGTTATCAGCGCTAAGTTCAGAAGCCTGCATCTCTGATGGTATGGGGTTGCATGAGTGCATGTGGCATGGGCAGCTTGCACATCTGAAAAGGCACCATCAATGCTGAAAGGTATATCCAAGTTCTACAACAACATATGCTCCCATCCAGACGTCGTCTCTTTCAGGGAAGACCTTGCATTTTCCAACATGACAATGCCAGACCACATACTGCATCAATTACAACATCATGGCTGTGTAGAAGAAGGATCCGGGTACTGAAATGGCCAGCCTGCAGTCCAGATCTTTCACCCATAGAAAATATTTTGCGCATCATAAAGAGGAAGATGCGACAAAGAAGACCTAAGACAGTTGAGCAACTAGAAGCCTGTATTAGACAAGAATGGGAAAACATTCCTATTCCTATTATTGTCCCAACTTTTTTGAGATGTGTTGATGCCATGAAATTTAAAATCAACTTATTTTTCCCTTAAAAAGATACATTTTCTCAGTTTAAACATTTGATATGTCATCTATGTTGTATTCTGAATAAAATATTGAAATTTGAAAGTTCCACATCATTGCATTCTGTTTTTATTCACAATTTGTACAGTGTCCCAACTTTTTTGGAATCGGGTTTGTAGAAGCAGGTGTTGATCTTCTTCTGCGGAGGCGGGGCTTATCCACACTATTACATCATAGAGTAGAACATTTCTCAAACTGTTGTTTAGCCAGACTGGCTTCAGTATAAGCTGTTTTTAGACTAATGCCAAGGTCAGACTGCACAATTTTAGCCCGATTTTTCACTCGCCGACAGGTTTTGATAAATTGGAGGCAAACCGGTGCTTGTTTACGCGAGAGACAATTGCGCAGTGTGAATTATCAAAGATGTGATCTGAAGTCATCGCAGATGCATCGCTGACACCCGTGAAATATTTGGCATGCTAAATATCTGGAGCTGTCGGCGATTCACTGCTGTGTGAATGAGTTCGGACTGAAATATACATCAGTGATGACCTACAGCCAATGAGAGAGCAAGATACAGGGCAGCGGGGAGGACATTTTTTTTATAACAAAGCGATTAACGTTAGTCATTTACAAACAACGTGCATACATTTTGGCATTGGAATATACAGATCAGGTAGGCTACATGAAGATGAAGGCTAAGATTTTTCCTGTAAATAATATTCTTCTATAAAGGACAAAAGATGTATTGAATTAAACATTTTCATAACTTTGAGGGCTTTTATAGGCTATACGAAATAAACTCATTATAAAATGGTGTCACTTTTGAGTAGGTTACTTAGATTTGTGTATATAAAAAATTCCCTGTTTGTTAAAGTCATCTTTTTTAATTACTGTGTGTTCGGGAAATACTTATAGACCATAATATCAGCGTGATCTTTCATTATTTCTTTATCACTTCTCATGTGCGTTTGGCTGTAGTTTGCGGAGCAGACAGAGTTGTCTGCGATTCTTCTTATTGTAAAGTCATGCAGTGTGAACCCTCCTGTCGCCGATCCATCATGAAATGTTAACACGTGCTACTGAGTGCTACACCAGATTGTCGTGCAGTGTGAAAACAGCAGTGATCCGGTGACTTTGAAAATCATGCAGTGTGAACTTGGCATAACGAGAAAGTTTTGAGGAAACTTACAGGATATTATTTTTAGTACTAAGACCTCTTATATGTCAAAAGATCAAGGGAATTTTGATTTCTCAGTTCATGACACTTTAAAAAAATGAGCCACTCAGAAGTGAAAGAGATCCCAATTGTGGATCGTTTACTTAGAGAGAGAGAGAGAGAGAGAGAGAGAGAGAGAGAGCGAGAGAGAGAGATTCTTCAGAACAGAACATGTGAGATAGCAAACACTTAATTAAACATTTCTCCTTACAGGAATGAAAGCGGTATAAATGAGCAATGTTGACTGATCTCTAGGAGTTAAATGAGATTCCTCATGGAGTCATTTCTATCTGAAGCTAAGAAACCCTGACAAACAGCGTTAATCCGTCCTTCCAGTCACACGGCTGAGGTACAACCACCGATCCAATGCTCTGAGAACAGAATGCGGCCTTTGGTAACTGTCCAGTCTTAGGGTGATCTGAACTTGACCTTTCCAGCCCTCCACACACTTGCAGACATTCCGGAAGCCATTGTTTTAGGAGGTGCCCGATGGCTGTTAACAGAGACACAATGGTGGGAGTGTGTCTAAGATAAATGTTTTGAGAGCCGGCCCGGGGAGTTTGCATTTAGCCAGTTCTTCCCTTAGAATATCACCCTAAATTTTGGGACATTTACACTTTCCATTTAGTCATATGTTTAAAATGTCATTGTCTCCTCTTATATTGCTTGTCCTGAAACTGACAACTATACTTTAGCGGTCTATTCTCATACTTACACCGTTTTTGCCATTTCAGTCTAATAGTTTGCTTCCTTTTTAAGAAACAACACTATTGCGCTTTAATACACACACAGTATTTCTCATATAGATGGACAAATGGCAGCATGGCCATAGTGTTTTGGTTCCTCCACGTAGAAGATTTCTCATGGAAGTGCACATAAAAATGGCGTGCTTTTCATTTGAGGTTTTCAATGAGAGCTCCCAAGTGATGTGCTTTACTTGTTTGATAGTTCTAATCTAAAAATACACACGCCTTGACATTTACGTTGAAGACAATTTTTCAAAACCCTTTTCTGTATTGAGGTCCAGAGAGCCAAAGTAAATGATGATGCAGCTTATCGCATCTGCTGCTGGGTTTTAATGGGAAAACAGGACTGTATTTTACTTGCATGTAATATTTATTGTTCACACTAACACTTTGCTTCACATATAACAGCCCCATCCATGCGTCAGTTGACCTTATTTGGTTGGTTAACTTGGCTTGCTATTCTTTCTTTTGGCATTGTTAAATTTATATATTTTTTTACATTCCTCTTCAGAATTTGTATTTTCTGATGAAGCATTGTTAGTCATTTAGTTTGTACTGTTGAAGATCACACATCTTTTTCTGGTCACAAGGTTGCAATAAGGTCCTTTTAAATGTTATGAATTTCAATTAATGCTACAAATAAGATCGATTTAATAATAATAACTTTTAAAGTAAATGATAAATTAAATAAAACAGATATAATTATATATGATATAATTATAGCACTCTTGGGAGCTATGATTATATATTATATAATTATAGTTACTGTATGTATAACTGTCCATTCATATAAACAATATTACAGGTGGATAAGCTGTAAAATTGAAAGCAAATATATACAATAAAACAATTCAAGAGCATCTTAGAATTGATTTAACTATTTATTGCTATTGCTGTTTATGGACATTTTTACGATTGGGCCACAAAACAATTGATTGAATTGATATTATTAGTATACATTTTGTACTTTTTTCTAAAAATTATATTTAATAATATAAATTTGACCATATTTACTCATATTTAAAAGATCATATTTGGGACCAAAAACAAACACACAGCCCTGTGAGTTCATGTACCATTAAATATGTTCATTTATGAGAATCATAATATATTAGTATGCATTACGGGACAATACACAGCTTTTGCAAAGTACACAGTAAAACATCATATACAGGAAGACCATGAACATTTTAAATGTCTTCCAAAATAAAAACTGTTCAGAGTCATTTTCCAAAATTTCTGGAAAACTGGTCAAAGTCAAGGTTTCTCCGAATAACTATCTGTGAGTTTTAATAAACCATAGCCACTGACTTTCAGTTCACAAGGACTGACAGAGTTTCAGAGCTGGGCAGTGACTGAGAGTTAAAGCGTGTGTGTGTGTGTGTGTGTGTGTGTGTGTGTGCACATATGCATTTTCCTGTCACACAGACATAGTACAACCATCTCACTACACTATCAACTGGTTCATGGCATAAAAATGGTTAATTGCATGTGAAAATAATCTACTAAATATTGTACAAAAAAAAACAAACTATACAACTATACAAAACAGTAGAGCATATCACCTTAGTAAAGTACCAGAACAACGAAAGGTACCACATAAGTGATGACACAGAAAATAGATTGTTTCTCTAGATAATAAGAGCCATTTTTATCTGATTTATTTTGGTGGACGAAAGCTTGCGTTTGCATACACTGGTAAATACAGACAATTCAGGCTTGTGTACACTGTTTTGATTTTTTCTTTCACTTTATCACTAAACCTCAGCAATGACATACAGAATGTCTGATATTTCATATCTAGAGCATTCAAATTTCACCAAACTCTAGTCATCTTGATATCTTGAGGAACATTTCAGATTAGATTTTTCACTCTTAATGATGAGAGTTTTGATTACTACATCGGCGAAGTCTTTATACATATAATAAGATTATGCTTATTATAATTGTGACCTACATTTTTTAACAGTGAAAAGGGAACTTGTTCACAAAGAAAAAACATTTTTCTTCAAAAATCACAAAGTGGTTAAAAATAATACTCAAATTTTTATAACTAAACTCAAACTATAGCTAGTTATGGAACAGAAGGTAGACTTCACACTTTAAAAATCACCACAGTTAGTATCAAAGGCCAAAAGTGTCCGGCATAACTTTTGGCACCAAATAAACATTATGATGTCATTATGATGTAATGCCATTTTGAACCAATGTAATGTATTAATATTCATATACTTTTATAGTCTTCTGAACAGCAACAGTGAGGTATTGTCAAAAGGTTTTCTATCTGAGAGGAAGAAACGTAAAGCATGCTATGTGTGATTTTGGCAAGTATTGGCTTAACGGATCGTTTTTTATGATTCTATCATAATCACGCAACTGCTACCTTTTTAATCAAACTCTAAAAAAAATTACAGTAGGGCCAAAAAATCAGAGAGCAATAAAATGCTTTTATTTGGCATTTGTCAAATTTAGAACAAAATGTTTAATTTAAAAAAGATATTATCATCATAATATTTTGAGTGGGAATTTTTTTTATTTTATTGATTCGATTTTTGGAGATTTCTGCTCAGAAGGGGGGGAATGGGTTTATAAACATAGCCCTGTTGAGTCAAAAGTCTCAAGGTCATGTCATTTTTAGAAATACATTATTTTGTCATTGGAATGCATGTTTGTTTTTATACTTTGTTTTAAACCAGATTATCAGTGTAACCCCAGAGTTTAGTACTTTGAAATGTTGACCGCCATCAAACTTCTTCTGAAGGGAGATAAATTGACTCAGTAGCTTGTTTCTGTTTGATATTTTGTGGAAAAAGACAGAAATCATAGAGAGACCACACATAAACGACTTTACATATACGTATACTTAATATAGTAGGTGCAAATTCTGCAAAATCGAAGATATGAAAAAATAAAATCTTGATGGGAAAAAAAACGTTAAACAACGGAAGGCAAAACTGCACATCTGGTTGTCCTTCACCACAGTTCTGATCAATCGTCAATCAATCTGCTCCGATGATTTTTCTTTCCTTCTCTCTTGATCTCTCTGTTTTTCCTCCATGTTTTTCTCTAGCACTTGCCCCTCTTGTCACGCTGGTGGAATTTCCTGAGCCGACGGGCCCACAGGTCCTTCCACGGGATGAGCAGGCTGCCCTTGTCCGCCACCACGCCGCTCTGACCGCGGGAGCCGTCGTCGTCAGAGCCCATCAGCAGGTACTTCCGTCCCGGTTTAATTTTGGGGCATTTACAGGCCACGTCTTTAGCGCGGACCCACAGGAACTGGTCTCCTCTGCGAATGCGATGTCCGCCCTGCTTATAGACTGATATGATGTTGATAGTGAATTTCCACCATTCTCCCGCCTTATCTCCTTTCAGCACGTGAACCTGGACAGCTGCGGAGAAAACAGTCCGATTAAAAGATGTTAGAGGACACATTCACAGAAATAAAAAAGAGTTATATATTAAATAAACAAGTTGTAAGATACAAGTTGTACGTTTCATTTTAAATGATAATTATGAAGAACAATGATATATATATGTTGTTAATAATAATAATAATTAGTATTACTATAATTATTGATTTCTTAACTGACATTATTATAGAATTATTCTTATTCATTAAAATAACTTCTCGTTTTAACCACATTGTAAGTTGCCACAGAAACGCATTCCTTCCATCTCCTGATACTGATGAAATGGAAAAATTGGAGACCAACCCATTCCGTTCTCTTCATTATCTTTTGTGTGAAACTTCAAGCTTTTTTTGTGATTTTAAGACGTTTATTTGAGCACCACCCATAGAAAAGAAGAAAGAAAACACAACTGAAATCTCTTTAATAACTTGTTTCTCCGAGACAGCAATAAGATCAAATGAAAGCAGATGTGACAAGTCTCCTGAAGTCTCCTGTTTTTTTAGTTTTTTAATTTTACTTAATTTTTATTTCACTAATTTCATTTAATTCTTTATTTTTATGTAAATGTTATTGAAGGTTTAAAGGTTTAAAGATATAAAAGGTTTTGAACATTTTTGAACAAAAATTACAAGTTAAAATAAGTATAAATAAATAAAATCTTATGTAAACATATATCTCAGCTAATATACTAAAACATTGCATTTCATAAAAGGATAATAATTTGTAATAATAATAATAATTTGAATAATCCTTCAAAATCCTAAAACTTTTAAGGGTTTACATTGCCAATTTCTTTTTAAAATCCAGATTTGTTATGTATTCTCAGTCTTTATGACACAGTTCACTAAGTATCCACAACTACGATGCAAATGGAATATTCCGACATCAGATGTTAATGTCCAGTCCATGTGGTAACCGCTAACAAACACACAGATCCCCGGGGGTCACACCATTTTAACTATCATCAGACTCGCAGATTGCGAGCTAATCTGTACTTGACGTGAAGTGGTTTCACACGGGGGAGAAACCCCTCCCCACCTCTATTACACATTTAGCACGGACCCAGTGTGTAACGGCGAGGTATGGCTGTGCCGGTCTGAAACACTCACACACACCCTGCGGCCAGTAACCCGTGAACCAGTGGCACGTCATGTTTAAGAAATATGCCATTACAGCATTGTGTGAAAATGACACAGGAAGTGCTCTTTCTTTCCTAGTGCTCATTCTTTTCGCTCTTGAATGCGAACACTCTCTTTAGAGAGGGAGGCAAGGATCGCCCCGATCGCTGAAAGGAATGTCCCAATTGAGCAGCAGGGGGGGGAGGCTGTGAGCAAATTGCACCCAATTTGAGAGAACGCACTCCCACAGGCCCTCCATTCATCGCCTGTGTTTCTCTGGGCCGGAGCCCGCTTCGCCATCCAAATAACAAGAGATAAAAAGAAAAGAAGGGTGTGCGGAGGGTAGCACGGCCCAGAGAGGAGGGGGGCCGCTGTTTATCCTCCCAGCCACAGAGAAGGTGGCAGAAGAATGGCGGATGTGTTTAGAGCTCATGAGCTATCTGAGCCCGGCCGGCGTGAGAATCCTGCTCCGGGTCTCGCTCTTGACCTGCTCTCGCTGCTCCACGGCGGGAGACGGCAGCGAGCCGAAAACTGACTCAGAATGTGCTGTTGAGCTTCCTGAAGTAGTTGAAAACAATCGCTTTGACTTATTAGCGGTGTTTGCAGATTTCTGTTTGTACGTGTTAAACGTCGCCGCATAGCTTGTCTGGGTTGGAATTAAACCTTTATTTATTACATTTTTTGGGGTAAATCTGTCTAATAAGTGCTATATTGAGAGAGAAAACTGGGTCATATTCATGATCCAGAAAGCACATCACCCAGAACACCTGAGCAGTTACATTACAACCACCTTGAACACACTAGCAACACTCAGAATATGTTCATCTGGATTACGTAATCACAATCCAAAATTAAAGTACTTGTAATTAGATTAAATTACATTTTAAAATACTCGTAATCAGACTACAGTTACTTTTTTATGGATTACATGATTACATATTATTCACACAATAGCAATCATTTATTCACAATTTATTGATTCTCCCTAATTCCTCTTTGCCATCTTTTAAAGGTTCCTTTCTAAAATATCCTGCTGCTGCTGCGTACAGTCAGAAAGTCTTGCAGTTTTGTGGACGTTCACGCAGAGATCAGTCACTTCTCCTGAACGGGATTTATAAATATAATTTCAGCTTTGAGAAGTGTTTCAACATCACATCAACTACTGATGAACACAATCATATTTATTTTATTATCACTCGGTAGATTATTTAACCATGTATTACTATAGCTTTGGAAAGCTTTTGTCTTTCAAACACATTGAAATGCACAAATTCAATCAAACTATTTAATTTAATAGTTAAGTATCCCATTTGCATGTTCACATATGTTGGTTAATGTTTTAAAATGACTTCATTTCATTTTACCTTCGTTTGATTTAATTAATTATTAGATTTTCTTTAACTCACAAACTCCTTTAGTTCATTTACGAAGCCCAGTTTGGTAAAGATTGACGTTAATGTAATGTTTAATGCACTTCATGTTTTTACAATTAATTAAAACGCATACAATGTTTTCTTTCTCTTTGTATTTTTATATCAATATGGTACAAGTTTATCCTATTTAAAACAATGTGATAACGACTTAAGTCAAAAGTAAGCAAAAGGTAATCAAAAAGTAATCTGATTACATTACCTAAAATGTGTAATGTAATGGATTACATTACTAACTACAGTTTTTCTCATGTCATTTGGAATCAGTAACAGACAACAATGTGTCCATTACTTATAGTAATTAGACCGGGAACATTTTAAAATGAGCGGTAAAATCATACATTTGTAGGACCTTACCTTCAGGCTGTGGAAATACAAACCAGAACACTACATAAGAGGTGGAGCTACATAAAGGGGCGGGGCTACATAAGGTCTACACATTTGGATTATCTTTGAGTTTTTATGTAAATGCATGCACCATCCACTGTGGCTAAAATTACTATGTATTTTGACTTAGTCTTTAAAACACATTAAAATGCAAACAAAAACATTTAATTTAGAGTGTAATCCACACATGCACGCCAAACTGATGGCATTAGTGTGGTAAAGCTTTAGTTTTTTTTAATTAAATGTGCACTAAATTTACTTTTGAAATAACTTTTTTGGACTGTTAATGTGACTTTGATCCCGAAATATAACATTTAATTTATTATTTAACAACATATTTGCATCATGTTCACTATTCTCTAGTGTAAGTTTATTGTCACATTGACATATTTCACATGATAACCCCATTCAAGTTTATGTGATAACTGAGTTAGGTCAAAAGTAATCGAAAAGTGATCGAAAACTAGTCAGACTACTAATATACTTACCTAATATGGTCAATCTAGACTACTGTATGCTGCTAACATCTAGGTTACGTACATAACCCCCGTTCCCTGATGGAGGGAACGGAGACGTTATGTTGTGACGACATAGGGGATTTACCTGGAAGCCCCGAACATCTCTGACTAAGAGAAAACGCCAATGAAATTGGCTAGTGGATTTTGCATACCTGAGCCACTCCCTGTACATACGGGTATAAAAGGGCGACAGGTGCATCCACTCATTAGGTTTTACGCTGAGGAGCCGAGACGAGTCCCTGGCAACCAGCGATGGTTCAAGATTGTGGCATGGGGACATAACGTCTCCGTTCCCTCCATCAGGGAACGGGGGTTACGTACGTAACCTAGACGTTCCCTATCTGTCGGTCACTACGAGTTATGTTGTGACGACATAGGGGTCCTATGGAAAGCGCCACAAGCTGAACCCCGTCACAACCTTGTGGCATGCAGATGTTGACAAGTGAGTGCGTGACAGACAAATGCCATGCAAGAGGTTGCAACCTTCCTACCGCTCCAGCGCAAATACGCTAACCTTGGTGCCCACCGGGACCACTGGGTACATCGCTGCTGGAGATAGCCAAGCCGCTGTTCCTTTCCCCACGGAATTGGAAGGGATTTCGACCTTCAGTGAAAGACAGCTTCAGGTCTTTCCTATTTGTTGTTGCAGCTTGTCGTAACGGCAGGGAAGCAAGCCTTCCAGAGAAGGGCACTACGGAGGCCACATCCTGCCCGAAGGGAGGTAACATGTGGAGACACTGATATGGACTGACCCAGGCTTGGGGCAGTACTACATATGACTGGACTCTGGGGCAGATCCTTCCTAGGAGTAGGGAGGAGGGCTGCCAGCAGAACCTGACAGAAGCTCTGTCACAGGGAAGACACGGGTTTACCGTGAGGGAAACCTTACCGTGGAAGAATACACATATGGGATTACCCGAAGGGGAATCAGGCCATACGGACACCTAGCCCAGTACAGGGGCTGACCGGAGACCCGGGCGAGCTAACACCAGTACTGGGCCTGGCGTCAGACTGCTCCGCCCAGTCTGACTGCCGGGGGTGCTTGGAGGATTCCACCAGGGTTCACCGTCCGGGGAACTGAACTGGGGGGGAAAAAGGCGCTCGTATCCCCGGGTGAGGGGGAATGGCGCAGCAAGCGTGACACCGGCCAGTTCTTCCCGCCCAATACTTACCCAACACACGGGAAGAAACTGGCTCAACGCGGAGATTGTAGAATCTTGCGAAGGTGTTCGGTGTCGCCCAGCCCGCAGCTCTGCAGATGTCTGCCAAAGAGGCGCCGTGCGCCAACGCATGGGAGAAGGCAACACTCCTGGTGGAGTGAGCCCTCACCCCCAGGGGGCACGGCTCGCCTTGCGACTGGTACGCCAAGGCGACGGCCTCCACTATCCAGTGGGCCAACCTCTGTTTGGAGACAGCCTTCCCTTTCTGCTGTCCTCCGTGGCAGACAAAGAGCTGCTCGGAGCTTCTGACGCTCCGGGTGCGGGTCACGTATATGCGCAATGCTCTTACGGGACAAAGCAATGCTAAGGCTGGATCTGCCTCCTCCGAGGGCAGTGCTTGCAGGTTCACCACCTGATCGCGGAAGGGCGTGGTGGAAGTGAGCGCGGTCAGGAGCGCTGTCTTAAGAGACAGGAACTTCAGGCGAGAAGAACACCAGGTCGCGAACAGACTCCATTTCAGTGCGTAGGTTTGCCTTGTTGAAGGGGCTCTAGCCTGAATGGTGGTCTCTACCACCGCCAGTGGTAGACCACTTATGTCTGCCGCGTCCCGTCCAGGAGCCACACATGGAGGTTCCATAGATCTGGACGCGGGTGCCATATGGTGCCGAGCCCCTGAGAAAGGAGGTCCTTCCTCAGAGGAATGCGCCAGGGAGGTGCTGTCGCGAGGGAAATGAGTTCGGGAAACTAGGTCCGGGTGGGCCAATGGGGCACAACCAGCAGGACCTGCTCCTCGTCCTTCCTGAGCTTGCACAATGTCTGTGCGAGTAGGCTCACTGGGGGAAACGCTTACTTGCGTAAGTCCCGAGGCCAGCAGCTGTGTGCCAGTGCGTCTGTGCCGAGGGGGCCCTCGGTCAGGGAGAAGTACAGCTGGCAATGGGAGGACTCGGGGGAGGCAAACAGGTCTACCTGAGCTTCCCCGAATCGACTCCAGATCAGCCGGATCGTCTCGGGATGGAGTCGCCACTCTCCGGGGAACGTGAGCTGTCGTGAGAGCGCGTCGGCCGCACGATTGAGCTGCCCCGGGATGTGAAAAGCACGCAGTGACTTGAACTGCGTGTGACTCCAGAGGAGAAGATGGCGGGTGAGCTGTGACATGCGGTGTGATCGTATACCCCCCAGCCGGTTGATATACGAGACCGCCGCCGCGGCCCGTAGAAAGGCAAGGTATGTCCAGGGGCTGAGGGAGCGGCGACAATGCTGGGAGATACCTAACCTAAGTGTACCGCGGCACCATGCCCACCTCGGGACCCGGGAGTGTAGCCAGTGCTGAAGTGGTCTCATATGAAGCAATCTGAGCGGCGTGACTGCAGCTGCGGATGCCATATGCCCCAGGAGCCTCTGAAACTGTTTCAGTGGTACCACATTCCTGCCTCTGAAGGAACTCAGGCAGTTCAGCACTGCTTGGGCACGTTCCTCCGTGAGGCGTGCCGTCATACTCACCGAGTCTAACTCCACACCGAGAAAAGAGATTCTCTGCACAGGGGAGAGCTTGCTCTTTTCCCAGTTGACCCGAAGCCCCAACTGGCTGACGTGCCGGAGCACCAAGTCCCTGTGATCGCCCAACTGCTCTCTGGATTGGGCTAGGATAAGCCAATCGTCGAGGTAGTTGAGGATCCTGACGCCCACTTCCCGTAACGGGGTAAGGGCGCCCTTTACAACCTTCGTGAACACACGGGGAGACAGGGAGAGCCCGAAGGGGAGGACCCTGTACTGCCATGCTTGACCCTCGAACGCAAACCGTAGAAACGGTCTGTGTCGCGGAAGGATCGAAACGTGAAAGTAAGCGTCCTTCAGGTCGATCGCTGCAAACCAATCCTGGGGCTGAATGCATTTGATCATGCGCCTGTGCGTCAGCATCTTGAACGGGAGCTTGTGCAAAGCCCGGTTCAAGACTCACAGATCCAGGATTGGCCGAAGGCCGCCACCTTTCTTGGGTATGAAGAAGTAAGGGCTGTAAAACCCCTGCCTCATCTTGGCTGGAGGGACCGGCTCGATTGCATCCTTTGCCAGGAAGACAGCAATCTCCTCGCGCAAGACAGGGGCGTTCCGGACTGACGTCTCGAGAACGCCGTTGAACTTGGGAGATCGCCTGGCAAACTGAATCACGTAGCCGAGTCGAATTGTGCGCGCGAGCCAGCGAGACAGGCTGGGCAGCGTGAGCCACGCCTCCAGACGTTGTGCAAGTGGCACAATCGGCGTACCTGTGGTGGTGCAGCGAAAGGGAGTAGGGGTGGATGGCACAGAAGGCGGTGCGTTCTGAGGCATCCTCACCGAACTCCCTGGGTCCCGAACGGGACTGACCAGAGGTGCGTGGGGAGGAATGTCGTCCCCGAACCGTACTCTCTTGGCTACTGGCAAAATGGGTCGTGGGCGAGAGTGAGGAGGCAGGGTGTCGCACACTGTCGTCCCATGGACCTGAGAACCCAGAGGAAATGGAAATTGCTCTTTCTTTGAGAAGGTGGGTACCGCTGGCCCTTGGACCAGCGGCGGAACAGAAACAAAACGAAACAGAAGATTCTCCTCCCGGCCCTCCACCGGGGGAAGGAGCGGCGCTGTTCTCGCCGTCTCCTGAGAAAGAGCAAACTCCAACATCTCCAGGTTGCCCGCGTCAGGGCGCAGAGCCGCTCTCCTGCAAGAGGCTCGACGCACCGGCCTATGTGTCGATTCGGCCTTGGGCGGAGCAGCTCTGGAGGACGCAGGAGGGCGCCCACGGCGACGGGCAGACTGAGGCCTGGCCCCGGGGGCAGCGGTGGATGGTGCATCATGCCGGGGCAGGATGTGCTGGATCGCGTCGGTCTGCTGCTGTACCGCCGAGAACTGCTGGGCGAAGCCCTCGACGGTGTCGCCGAACAGCCCTCCCTGGGAGATGGGGGCGTCGAGAAAGCATGCCTTGTCGACGTCCTTCATCTCTGCCAGGTTGAGCCAGAGATGGCGCTCCTGGACCACCATGGTGGACATCGCCTTCCCGAGGGACCGCGCTGTGACTTTCGTCGCTCGTAGAGCGAAGTCAGTCGCCGTGCGCAGCTCCTGCATCAACCCCAGGTCGGTACTACCCTCGTGCACCTGTTTGAGCACCTTGGCTTGGTGAACCTGCAGGATAGCCATGGCGTGCAGGACGGAGGCTGCCTGGCCCGCAGCACTGTAAGCTTTGGCCGCGAGAGCGGCTGTCAGCTTACAGGCCGTGGATGGGAGACGCGGACGGTTCCTCCAAGTGACGGCGTTTCGTGGGCACAAGTGCACCGCGACCGCTCTCTCCACCTGGGGAATGCCCGCGTACCCCCTGGCCACTCCGCCGTCGAGGGTAGTGAGGACGGAGGAGGCGGACGAGCGGCTTCTGGTCGTGAAAGGGGCCATCCACGAACTCGTCAGCTCCTCATGCACCTCCGGGAAGAAAGGCACCGGGGCAGGGCGCGGTTGTGAGCCGCGCCCCGCTCCGAGAAACCAATCGTCCAGCCGCGGTCTGTTGACCTCCAGCCCGATGCTCACGGCTGCCCGGGCAAGCATGGCCGTCAGCTCTGGGTCCGGTGCGGCGGTGGCGACAACACCCGAGGGGGGCAGCCCCACCGCACCTTCATCCTCAGAGGACGTGAACCCATCCCCCGATGCTGCGATCGACATCCTATCTACAGATGGCGCACCGAATTAAATGCTGGGCGCCCCGTGGGACAGACCAGCGAAATCACCCGGGAACCGGACGGGATGTTCGCTGCGTGAGGAGTAAGAGGTCCGTGGGGGCGTGTCCGGCGGAGAGGCTCTTACAGTAACCCTCAGATCTCCCAGAGCGTCAGCCGGCGATCCTCTGCTCGAGCCAGAGAGATCAGCACGGGTGGCGGCAGAGGGTGCCAATCCTTTCATAAAGGAAAGGCGAGATCGCAGCGAAATCATGCTCATACGCCCACAACAGATGCATGAGTCATCCACGAACGCAGCTTCAGCGTGTCAGCGGCCCAGACACTGAAGACAACGATCGTGTCCGTCATCCGCAGACAGGAAACGACCGCAACCAGAAGGACACGGACGAAACGGCATCTTGAAAAAGACGCGATTGTCCGTGATTTGCTCTTTTAGAATTTGCTCTCTCAGTTGAAGTGCCCAGGGGAATCGCTGATGAGAGGGACTCTGCTGATCGCACCGTTACGCCAACCGGGAGCAAAACAAAGATGAACGGCTTTGTGGAGATCAGCACTCTTCTCATCCACTCGGCTCCGAAGCAAAAATCTAATGAGTGGATGCACCTGTCGCCCTTTTATACCCGTATGCACGGGGAGTGGCTCAGGTATGCAAAATCCACTAGCCAATTTCATTGCCGTTTTCTCTTAGTCTCTTAGATGTTCGGGGCTTCCAGGTAAATCCCCTATGTCGTCACGACATAACTCGTAGTGACCGACAGATAGGGAACTACAGTTTTCTTCATGTAACTTGTAATCAGTTACGGACTGCAATTTCTAAGTAATCTACCCAGCACTGCTTGTAAACCACCCAGAACACTTAAGCAACGTCCTGGCAACCACAAAGAATATGTTAGCAACCGCAGAGCAGAATCCTGGCAACAACAGAATGCTGTACATTAGCAACTACAAAGCAACACCTTTAAACTACACAGAATACATTAGCAATCACAAAGCATTGTGTATGTCGCATTGCATATATTGTATAAACTTTAAACAAACACATGGCAAACCAAACTAAATGCTCAGTGCTGGAAATATATTCAAAGTGATGTCATCACCGTTTGTTTTACACATATAAAGTGTGCGTGAATGTGAATGTGTTACTGTAATATATAAAATCTTTGTCTCTCTCTCTCTCTCTCTGCGTGGTGCTTTAGTGCTGTAATCACTGGCGCTGGTTTCATCAAACCCTGCCAAACGGGCACAGTTCCTGTCTGAGTGCAGCCCTGAGCCACAGATACGCCATGCGGGTGGCAAACGCTTTCCAGATTCGTCCAGGTATTGAGAAAGACTCCCGATGAGCTTTTTCTTCAGAAAATGAAAGGTTTTGTTTGTACATGTTAGCAGGTTAACTTCTAACTTCTAAGTTATAGCTGTAGAGCAATGACATTAAATGGAGAATCTGATACTTTAAAAAAAAAAAACACGACTCCAGTAAACTCAAGACACATGTCTCTTTTGGAGTCTCAGACAGAGTGCTCAGATTTACCAAGATACCAGATGAGAAGAATTCATGCGATATTAAAACAATGAGAAACTACGAGCATGCGTGTCAGATCCACGTCACATTCAGCAGCGGCAGCTCTTAAAGTAATAGCAGCCAAATTACCTAATAACCAGCTGCTGTGAAAAAAAAGAGGAAATCAATAACTTGTAGCTTTAAGGATTACTATATTTAATAAAAAATTTGAGTTTGATAACTTTAACAAATTGCTCTATATTTGCTACTTACTGAAGGGCGCAGGTAAATATTACAGTTATTATAATGGGTTTATTTGAAGATTGTTTTAAGTTCACTTAAATTAGAAGTTTGTGTTTGTTAAAGTCTAATAACTGTTTAAATTGATATCTCTCATTTGTACTGTAATGTTGAATACTATAGTCAATGTCTAAATACTAGAGGAAAAACTATTTCCTAGAGACATCAGTAGTATTGGTATCAGTGATATTCGCCTTCAGACATAAAAACAGATCCCATTAAACACATATTTAAATAATCTGTCTTTTTGTTGTTTCTACATTAATTTGAAGATTGAATGTGAAATATTGTAATATAAAAGTATAGTTAAAAACTTTAATGTGGGATTAATAGCAATTAATCATGATTAATTTCAGATTATTTTGTGTGATTATTTTGTTATTTTTTAAATTGATTAACAGTACTGTTTTGGATATGATTTTATTACTCAGAAGTTGCTCTTTCACAGGACTTCATAGCGTTCCCAGGATTCAGATGAGTGGTTCAATTAACAACAACAAATTCTTCAATATCAGCTCAAACATTTCTCATTTCATTCTTCCAAAGTCACCTTCAAGACAAAAAAACAACAAATCTAAGCAATAAAGCTGCTATGATTTTATAAATAAACTTTTATTCATTTTTTGTGTGCTTACATGCATATAAATGATTGTATATCTTAAATATTATCTATTTATATATTTTTATAATTTGTATTCAATTTTTTTGTATGTTTAGTGTTATTTTTATTTTTCCAAACATATTTAAGTTAACAAAGTTGATTTTAATTAAACTAAACATGTTTGAACATAAATGAAAACTGAATGAGAATGAGTCAGTGAGCAACATGAGCAAATTTGGGTTGAATTTGAGCAATACAATTTTCATTTCTCAGTTATTGGAATCATTTCTATTCATGGCTCAATTTATTAACTGACATAAAGCGTTCACCTGCTGTGGTGTGAAATGCCATCCATCCGACATTACTTTAGACCCCATTTTGTTAAACTTGTATTATTATGCATACTGCCTTAATGAGCTCATATAAACTGATTAACATGAAACATTTGCATTTAAAAATAAATTTGTCACACTGCAGGGAAGTTGAAATGTACAAGTGAAGACAAAAAACTGATTAATTAAGAATAATGAAAACAAATTCGAAATTTTTCCCTGAAACATTCATGAAATATATAAACAGAAGTCTAAATATTAGATTACAACAGTTTCCACTTATTTACTATGCAACATAAAATCCTGATATATCATGTGATAACATAGAATAAGGAGCTATGCACAATACAATGAGACTGTTAAAGTGCCTGTTCAATCTGGCGAGTTAAACCCTCTTTTGCTTGAGGCCACACGGCACAGGCCAGCAAAGCCATCCATCTCCAAAGCTCCATTAGATCGGCTGAATGGGATGAGACCACTTTTCTTCTCTGTCACGACAATGTGAAGAGAAAGAGAGAAAGAAAAGAGCTAGAAGGTGAGTGATTTCTCTCCCGATTGAGAGTGGGAGAGAAATGAATTTAAAAAGAGGAAGAGGCCCACAGATTTGCCAGGTGTCCCGCTGGTTTTCAGTGTCCGCGGCCAGTGTGCTGGAACACGAGCCGCACGTGGAACACAAGCCAGCCCCTAATCTAATTAGTGCGCCTGATTAGCACACTGAAGCTCCTGCGAGCTCCCCGCTGGGACGCCCTACGCCCAGCCGCTTACGCCGGGGCACTGACTGCTGCTCCGCCGTGTGTGTGTGTGTGTGTGGCAATGCTAAGGACCTCTGTACACACACACACACACACACGGTTCTTTGATTCATTGTCATTCTCCCCCCACCCAAGAGCAGGAGAATGCGCCCCTTTCGGACTACTGTCTCCGTAGCGACAGCAAACAAAAGCGGATCAACAGGGAGTATTTCTTTCTTTCTCGCCTCTCTGTCTGTCTCATCCGCCAGCGCTGGGCAGATTTAAAACTTCAGCAGGGGAGAGCTGGATGCAACAGCTCTTCCCGGTAGCGTAAACAAACGTCCTGTGGGCTCTGGACAATTTTTATCGTGTTGATACAAGCATTCGCTGAATCGCTGCCGTTTCACTGAGACTGTCTCACTAGACAAGGGTGCAGAGCGCTGTATGAGCAGAGGTCCACATTTGTCTAGAATAACCTTTGTCCAGCATCTCATACTGTCTAATATGCTAATATTAGTAATATTGCTCAGTGCTTAAATGTATAACTACACTGTAACAAGGACACCTTAGTATAAAGTGTAGTAATACAGTAGTTCTAGGCTAGACCTGCAAGTGTAACTGTTATTGTCTGTTTTAAATGTGCAGAAAAATACAAATCATGGGGTCTCTCTCTAACACATGAGGGCCGGTTGAACATTCAGGGACACACCATTAGCCCTTTCATACTCCCCACCCAACGAGATTTATACTGCACTATGCTTAGCCAGTGTTACCTGTCCTATATAACATCAACATGATAAACGACTTATGAGAACAGCCTCCGAGTATGAACACTTGTGGCTAAGAGTGAAAAACGAATGAAACTTAATATCACGGCCTGAACGATAGCAGCTACAGATGACCAGCAATGCCATTAATAGCTCCTTCTCTCGCTTTCTCTGCTTGATTTTTATTCTTCCGCAAGTTTGTGCGGTTGCTGATTCAACCAGTGGGTATTATCTTTATTAATATTATCAGCTTCGCCCCATGGGGATGCCTAAAAATGTTTTGGAAACCATAGATGGATTGTACATGAGTCATTTCAGGTAATGAGCAGTACGAGATGTTAATATAGATACGGTGCTAGTGATTAATGAGGAAACTGCACTTCAGATGGCCTATGTGCGTGGGATAAAGTTTTAGCCGCAAAGTCACATTTCAATTTATGCTAAATGCTGAAGGCATGCTAAGCCTTCATATGCACTTGTGTCTGAAAATCTGGAAAGTTTTCATTTAAGCCTGTAAATAAATAAGGTTTGTACATGAAAGCAAAGTTGCTTCTGCACCATTTCCAGGTCTGATCAAACAAGCATATTGCTAATCATATTGAACATTATTTAAAGAGATGGGGCAAAGGTGTACTCGTTTAACAAAATGTATGCATTTCTAGTCGTCACAGACTTTTGGAGCTTATTGTACTGTACATTAAGCAATAGGCAAGCGATGTTTTCCATGTTAAGCTGTAATTGTGTCATAAACAGGACACACCCTTTCAGTGAACAGTTCTTGAATAACTTTTCCTAATGTGAAGAACATTTAATAATCTAAAGAACCTTTTGTGCTCCAGAAGGTGGTTGTTATAGATTCTTATGGTTGTCAATAAAGAATCGTTATTTTTCAGCATGTACAATTTTTCAACATGCTTTTATCAGGGATTTCTCACATATTCACATACACAATGTTCGGTTATTATTATTTTTTCAGGTTTAGGTAAAGACTGAAACATTAATTATGTTAGAAACATGCATTGCATTGTTTAGGGACACATGTCTGTCTGTCTTTCTTCATTTTCCTATTTATCTTTCTGGCTTGGCAGTGTTTTGAGCAGAGGCTGTGCGGTCCTCACTCTTGGACACCACAAATCTCAGATGAGTTTCCAGACTTGAGGCCAGTCAGGAATGAGTTTATGATATCACACTGTGAAATCAAACATCTTTCTCTCCACTCTGCAAACAGCCAGAAGACCTGTGCGCAGTCAAACAGAGCAAGAGCCTTTATACTGCACCCTGATATAAGGGGAAGTACAACAAATGTAGTTTAAATGTTCACATTCATTCCATATAATTTAGGAATTTAACAGATAGATTAATTCAGAGCAACTTACCAAGTTGTGGTCAGTAAGATTCTTTATTTTTTTTAATTAACATGATTATCAGAAGGACATCTAAATCTACTCTATTTATCAAAGAATCCTGACAAAAATGCCATGGTTTGCACCAAAATATCAAGCAGCACAACTATTTTCAACATTGATAATAATAAGAAATTTTTCTTGAGCAGCAAATTAGCATATCAGAATGATTTATGAAGGATCATGTGACACTGAAGACTGGAGAAATGATGCTGAAAATTAATCTTGCATCACAGAAATAAATGACATTTTAACATATATTCCAATAGAAAATAGTGATTTTAAATTGTAATAATATTTCAAATTATTACTGTTTTTGCTGGGTTTTTGGTCAAATAAATGCAGCATTGGTGAGCATAAAATGAGTGCGGTCAAATGATTAATCACGATTAATCGCATTCAAAATAAATGTTTTTGTTTACATAATATACTGTATGTGTGTACTCTATTTATTATGTATATATAAATACACACACATACAGTATATATTTCGAAAATATGTACATGTATATACATTTAAATATATTATTATATTTTATATAATATATATAAATATATTTAATATAGACATAACATATTTTCTTACATATATACATGCATGTGTTTGTATATATATATATATAATACAAATAGACAGTACACACACATATAATATGTAAACAAAAACGTTTATTTTGGATGCGATTAATTGCAAGTAATTGTTTGATAGCACTATTAAATATATATATATATATATATATTTATTTTTTTTCTAACCACAAAAAACACCACTTTGCTGATGCTACTGTAGTGTCTTGTTCTAGTAATTCAGCTACTTTACTTTAATATATGAAACTGAGTGTATGCAGTTTTCTGTAAAATTATTATTATAATTTTATTTGTAATCTAATCCTTCACATATGTGGTAGAAGGTTCTCAAAGAATATGATAAAAACATGCACTGACCACATTTTTAAGAATCTGTTGTGCCACTTCTAGCCTTAAAACCTATAACTACATTCTTGAACTTCTATAAGTCCATTATTATATTAACTATATTAGTATTTAAACCTGTGAAACCTCTGCGTTCAACAGGAACCAGCTGTCCCCTTTGTCCTCTAGATGCTGCGAGGCATTTTGAGCGTGTCCATCTGGAGAAACCTGCTGAGTTCACACGCTTTGATGCTATAACATAAACCTTTAGCCTCTGAATAAGCTGTCAGCACTGCGAGAGAAGGGCACACATACAGAGAGAGATAGAAAAGACGTAGAAGAGAAAGATGTCTAGTGACGTGAAGTGGAAAGGAAGCAGGCGTTTCTCAATAGGAGCTACTTACCGAAATCTTTTTTGCAGTATTTCTTCATGGTGACCTTCATCTTGCCCTTGGGAGTCTTACAGTGGGAGTCACAGTCTGAGGAAGATAACAGACAGAAGACTAGTGAAACGCAGGTACAATCTGAAACAACAAAACCAGTTTGACAGGCGTGGAGGAAACCAAAATCTGCCATTTTTGATATATTTGGTACTTTATCCTTAAAACGTTTTTGAAATTGAACAGTTTATTGAACTTTTAGAGAAAATATTTGTTGGGTTTTTTTGTTGAGACGTCAAGCCTAAAGAAAGATTTAAGAAAATATGGAGCTCATGCTCAAAGAGGAAAAACATCTCAGTTTTATTCTGAGGCCAAAACTGAAAAAAAAGAAGAAAAATATAATTGCAGTTGCTGATATGTCCAAAACCTATAAGTTGAAGTTCTGACTGCTTGTAAACTAGTGAGATCTATAGCAGCCTACTTAAATAAAATGCATAGACATGTCAGCTGTCACTCTATATGTCCCACGCATTATTAGGAAGATGATATTTAAATGATTTATAATCAAAACACTGTAGTGTTTATTGTGGGGCAAAATTGAATGCAGTGCAATGATGATTGAGAGATTAACAAATAAACATTATTTTAAGGTGTTTCAATGTAATTTTACATTTAAGTACTGAGTAATATTAACGTACTTACTATATTTTTTAGGGTTATGATTAGGGTTTGGTTTAGGGTTACTTGCATGTAATTATGCATCATTTATTATTATTATAATAGTAAGAACATGTAACGTGTAACAAGGACACCGTAAACTAACATGTTAACAACATTTCTCAAAAGGCTGTTGTATCATATTTGATACTCACATTTTAACATAACTTTTCTACAAAACGTATGTTTGGATAATCAACTAAACCTGGGACTAACTGCTTAAAAATAACACCAAAAAGCATCATTTGTTTGCAGATGCCTCTTCTTTTGTGTTATATTGTCTAATGCAATAACACTGATGCACTTTTAAGTGTGATTCAAGTGTCCAGATGATTTTGAGGCCGCTGCTTCATCCGCACATTTAAAGAGAGTCATGTTAGACCTAATTAAGACTTAATGGTTATTTAATCATTTAATCTTTTCTTCACTTAACCCAGTCATTTTCTCACCATAATTATCAGCGCCCCCCATATCCCCCACTTACTCAGCGGTGTCAGGGCAGGGGGTTCGTAGGTCATTCAAACTTCATTCAGACACAGAACTCCCCCGTCACCATGCCCACAATAGTGAATCCTCATTTAAATGCAGCTTTCCACATATAAACCTCAGGGACGGCGTCCAGCACGCTATGATTTATAGCTCTAGCGCTCAGCGTATCTATTCGACACCGCCGTGGAGATTTGAACCCTACATTGAGGTCTGGCCTGTGCTTTCACATCAACGCCAGCCACCTTCTGGACCCAAACCAGAGCGCTGGCTCGGTTCTCCTGATGCAAACCGAAACCCGAGAGTCTCTCGTCGCAGCTACTTCACATAGCGCAATAACTGCGAGATTTCTGTCCGACTGGAAGAGATGGGAGCGAGAAGACCTTTCAGCTTTCGCCTGAATATGGACAAACTTCATTATTTTCTCCGGCCCTCTGTCCAATCCACCCTTTTCATGTCCCTTTATATTCCGTCTGAATGAGGTTACCTGGGCAACGGCAAAGCAGGAAAGAACCACCAACCCGAATAAAAAAAAAGTTTGAAGGGCGAAAGTAAAAGGGGGGTTGAGGGGTTGATGTCTGGCAGCTTTGGGGGGTGGTGGTAACACAAAAAGGTGGTGCGCAGAATTAGGATGTGAAGGGGGGAGACCTGGAGGCAGGGAGTGAGAAAAAGTGCGGAGAATGTATGGGGGGGCGTCCCAAAAAAGTAAATGATTCTGGTGAGTCCATATCAGCCACGCCTGATTTCCATGTAAATGCATGAACGGAGGACGGGGCGGCTTTTGTGTGGCAACGGCCCTTGTCCGCCTCATCCTGTCTCTCTTTGATAAGACTGGGCGGACATTAGGCAAGCGGCACAATGCCTGACGCTGCCCATTACACCCACGTCCCCTCAATAATGGACGTCCCCTGTGGAGGGACAAATGTCTGCTTAGTAGGGTCCCTCAAGCACAACTGTGCTGCTCCGCTGGGGAGCCACACCGGAGTGTCCTCACAGTAAACTACAGCAGGACAGGTAAACAGAGTAAGAAAAGAGGTTAAACTTACTATCACATATAGGTTTAATTTTAGAATAAATCATGTAAATATTAATAATTCTATCTACCATTCAAATTTTGAACATATTCTATGTGCCGTTCAAAAGATTGCGGCCAGAATGTTTTTGAAAGTAGTCTCAAGGCTGCATTTATTTGATCAAAAATACAGTAAAATCAGTAATATTGAGAAATTGTCAGTCATGTGTCGTGTGTGTCATGTGTTTCTCTTGTGTCCATATTTGGTTAGTTTCCTGTCCTCGTCTAGTGTGATTAGTATATATTCTGTTCAGCTGTGTTTTAGTTATTATCTGTATTTAAGTTCCTGTTTGTTTAGTTAGTGTTTTCTGGTCAACTCGTTACTCCCGGTGTTCCTGTCTGTCTTGCCCTGCCTTGTCTGAATCAAAGACTGTATATTTGAGTTTAATCCTCGTCTTCGTGTTACTCGTTTCTCCTCACTGTGTGCACCGTGACAGAAATATTATTACAGTTTTTATCAGTTTTTTTATTTTATTTATATACATTTTAAAGCACAACTAATTCCTGTTATTGGCTACTGTTGAAAACAGTTGTGCTGTTGAATGTTTTGTGGAAACAATGATTGGTTGCTTTTCCAAGAGTTTTTTGATGACTAGAAAGTTTGAAACACTGTAACAGCATTTATTCAAAATAGAAACATTACAAATTATACATTATAAATGGATTTACTGTTACTTTTGCTGAATAAAAGTATTAATTTCTTACTGATCACAAACTATTGAATAGTAGTTTATATTATTATTATTATGCATCGAATATAGTTTATATTATTTATAATATAGTGATGTTTCATGTTTTGTATTGTCATTCTGTCATTAAATTTCTTCATAATATTTTTAGTTCATTTCGGCAATGTTCTTTTTCCAAATAAAAAAGAAAGAAAATAAGAGGTCTGAATGCACTTATATTTATTTGACTAAAACATTTCAAAGCATTGTTTTAAAACTGCTTTACAGAAAATGCTTGTTTCAATGTTACACTGAAACAAGCATTTTCTGTAAAGCAGTTTTAAAACAATGCTTTGAAAAGTGCTGTAATAAAAGTGCAGTAAAAATAGGCTTGTAAATCAACTGTGGTAGCTGTGTTTTATTTGACAGAATTTCTGGACACTTCATATATTTACTAATATTTGTAAATATTTTTAGACATTTAATAATGGTACTTTTCAGTTTATATATTTATATGTTATATTTCAATTTGTACGTTAAATTTAGCAAATGTACAAAGCGTGTGGGGCAAAACAGTAGACACAACACAAGCCAGACCCAAAATCATGTCTCCCAGATACAGTATAAGTGCCAGAGATGCGATATGAATAATAATTATTACTCAAACAATGATGCAGACCATATTAGAACCAGCATGTCACACAGACCACCACAACTGTGCTAACTGGGGAAATGTAATTGCTCTTAGTGAAACATCTGAGAGCTGACAGAAGCCAGAAAGTGTTCAGCAGCTGAGTTTGGCTTCATGGGACGGTGGCACGTCACAGGCGTTACTCCCACAGCGCAGACGGTGATCGGGCAGCTTGGGTAATTGAGGATGAATGGAAGTACAAGGGTGAGTTCTCCCTCACGGCACAGCGCTGCGAGAGTGTGACAGGAAAGCAAACGCATTCAAATGAAGCATGTAATCAGATTAGAGTCCCAGACAGTTTCGATGTGACTGAGACAGGGCGAGTAGAGAGGGAAAGCCATGGCTCATGTTGATATCCTCATGATTAAGAAAACCTCACGCAGATCTTATTTAAATCACTGCTGCATTTTTATGGCCCTGTTTTGGCAATCAATGCTGCTGGGGTTTATTGTGTAATATTGACACAGGTGGAAAATAAATACATAAATGGACATGAAATATTGATTAGATTTGTTTTGGTATGAAATGAGACAAACTAACACAGCTGTGTAGAGAATTTGCTGCTGTGACATTATACTAAAAGTTGCAAGACAGATTAATATATAATAATTATTATTATTATTAATATAATTAATGTGATTCATATATGGACAATTATTTAAGCCATTGTGCACCCGTTTATTCCTCTTCTTGATGTATTATATTTATAACTTTATATTTTTTTATAATAACATTTATTCATTTTAAAAGTTAATTATGTAAGTTATCAAAGCATGTTTCCACCATTAAGAACTTAATTGATAAAAGACTTTACATGTATTATTAATATATTATTTAAAATTATTATCATTATTATTATTATTATTAGTAGTAGTAGTAGTAGTAGAATTGTTATTATTATTATTACACAATGTAGAAAAAAATAGTTTCACTTAATTTGTTTATGGTTCTGTAATTCTGTGGTGCTAATTATTACTATATAATTTATTTTCATTAAGCATCAATATTTTGGAAAATATTTAGACCAGGTCAATTTTAGAACTTCTACCATGAATTATGTATTTTTTTTAAGAATATTTAGCTTTTGCTAGGATTGGCACATTCTAAAAGTTTCTGCAACGTTCTGGAATATTCTGAAACCTTCCAGAACATTACGGGACTAGTCATTAAAAACAAAATTCATCCAGTGTACACTTCTGAAGTTTTGGATGATTCACTTTTGGTAACTGTTTATGTTAACGGGTTGTTATTAGCTCAGTATTATGTGTGTACCATGTAATTTTCGCGCATGATTTAAAATAGATTAGCTTGTAAGTTGTCAAAATATGTTTTTGTTTTCACGAGCACTCTCAATGGCACACAAAAAGTAATGTGAATTTTGTATTCAGCATGTCAAACTTCATAAAGAAACGTTAAAAATAAAAGTGAAACAAAACATTTTCATGGTGTAATCACAAACAATAGACACAGATTTGTGTTTGGAACATCTTCCCATATAGAGCTACACATAAGCCTTATTACGTAAGTGAATTTGAAGTTCCTGAAAGTCTTTTTATATTCAGGTTTTGTTTTATTTCCTGAACTCACCTGTGGGCTCTTCTGAACTGCTGTAGGTGGCTGTGGGTGCAGCAACAGGAATCTCTGCAACAAACAGTCAAGAACAAACAATCAAAACCTCATGGAAGTTTATACTGCTGCTTTCAAGCACATTTGAACTTCCATTGTTTTTTTAAAGATAAGGTTTATAAGGCATATCAGGTTTATTAGACATATCACTGATGATGTGAAGATGTGGCGGTGTCTAGTTTTAATGGGTTTACAGTCTAAAGCCCATACTTCCTTCTTTTAAGCGTTCTGCAGTCAGAAATACGCCGATAGGCGATCGAGGCTTGTTAAAATGTGCAGTTGGCAAAAAAGTGAGATGTTGCAAAAATTTAATATCAGGCTATTAAAACCAAAGCACGTTATATCACGAAATATATGAGAAACCAAATATTTTCCACTCAATTGCCGGGGCTCCCTCTTTCTCTCCAGGTTTAACAGCACATTTATAACCTACCCTGAGAAATTAAGGGAAATCTAGTTTCTTGTGAATCTGGGGTTTCATTTGTCTACGTGAACTCTTGCCAAGCAAATCTGAATGGCTTCGTGTGTACAGTCGCTTTTGTCAGCGGTCCAGATAAATCTTTATTCCGATGTCATCAGTTACTGCATAATAGAAGTAGTTCACATTAACAGGCGCGCAATGTATTGCTCTCCCAGTGAGTATCTTATCGAGAAATGCCAGCTGCTGTGTGGGCCTGTCCTTAATCGCCACAGAGACCGTCTGCTGCCTTGTTGATACTGCCAATAAACATATCACCCATCATGCCCCTGGAGCAGGCTGTGAGATTTATGAGCTGAAAGGCCGTCAGCGAGGTTCAGGGCAGACTAGGTCGTGTCAGCCAGGGCTTTATGGACTGTTTGAATTAGCGGAGGGCAATCAGCAAATGTCCATCCAAGGAAATAATGGAACAGGGGACCGATACGGAAATTAAATGGGCCGGGGCCATGAAATCATGAATAATAATAGGTGTTTAATCAGAATTTCTTTGGAGTATTATTATTGATGTCTGTGTGGGTGGTAATGGGACCACCTCATTTAATGTAAGAATAATTTTTGAATAATAGATTGTTATTTGTGCTTTTATATCAACCATTTTGTGCCATTGTGTTAATTATTTAGAGGTCACCCTCATTTGTCAAGAGGTAGAGGAGATGCAATGAAATTGAAGGTTATTCAGTGTGCTTCAGTACTGTTTTCCCACTAATGTGTTTGAACATGGATTTATATTTAGTTTTTATATTTAATTCATGGTAAGTGTTTTTTGTTTTTTTTTATTCACAATTATTGTCCAATTGCATAGTAGGGGGTATACAATTTATTCTACGGTATGCTCATAGATATAAATAAATACTATTTTTCAAATAAGTATTATTTTTAACCACAACCACAACCAAAAAATATGAAGCTATTATTTACTAGGATTATCCTATATGTTACCCAAATTAGGACATAAAATCTTTTGATTTTAAGATTTTGCTAGTAATTATTTACCAGTAGTGGTTTATCTTTCAATAAGTCTTTCTATCAAGCAGTTTTCTGTAAAATGGTGTATTTTGCAACATTTCTACTGAAATGGCTATTGCATATTAATGCAGGCTTTCTTAATTCTTGTACATTTTAATTTAATATACACACCTTTCCAAAAAGTTTGGAGTTGGTAAGGTTTGTAATTAGTTTTTTGTTTAGAAGTCACTTATGCTCACCCAGGATGCATTTATTTGATCAAAAATGCAGTAAAACAGTATAATAATATTAAATATTATTCCAATTAAAAATAACTTTTTTCTATTTGAATATAGTTAAAAGGGGTCATATGATGCAATTACAAGTTTTTCTTTCTCTGTGGAGTGTTACAAGCTGATTGTGCATAGATAAGATCCCTGAAGTTGCAAAGACTAAAGTCTCAAAACCAAAGAGATATTCTTTATCAAAGTTAAGACTCTGCCACGCCCCCCTAAAACGGCACATTCAAACATGCCCCCACATGTCTACGTCACGGCGTGGGGAGATTTGCATAAGGCGTGGTTTCAGTAACCACAGTAGTGTTGAAGCAGCAGTGTCGGGGAGAAGCTGTGTGTTTCTAGGCGAAAGAAAAAAGCACTTATTTGGCCTTCAGAAAGTAAATGCATTTAGGAATCATTACGATTACTTACAACAGAACAGCACAACCCAGATGTTATCACAATGCATTTTATGGACGACTGTTTTGTGAATCTGACTTTCTGACTTTGCTCTGACAATCTGGCGCTTCTGAATCAGCAACTGTATGTTGTTTGTTATTAGTTTAAGTATTTGCTATTGACTGTTCAAATGTGGAGTTTTGCGCGTGTGTGTTGTGAGCGACAGAGAGAGAGAGAGGAGAGAGAGGGTCACAGTAGGAGGGTCAGTGGAGTCATCTAATCGCGGCTTGTGTGGTGTGAGAGAGAGAGAGAAAGAGAGAGAGAGAGAGTGAGATAGAGAGAGAGAGAGAGAGAGAGGGTTCACAATCTCAGCGGAGTGTGTTGTGTTGTGTGTGTGAGAATCAAACAGAGAGAAAGAGAGAGAGAGAGAGAGAGAGAGAGAGAGAGAAAGAGAGGACAGGGGTCACATCTCAGCGAGTGGTGTGTGTGTGTGTGAGAGAGAAACAGGAGAGAAAGAGAGAGAGAGAAAGAGAAAGAGAGAAAGGGTCACATCTCAGCGGAGTGTGTGTGTGTGTGTGGTGGTGTGTGTGTGTGTGTGTGTGTGGTGTGTGTGTGTGTGTGAGTAAGAGAGAGAGAGTGAGAGAGAGAGACAGGGTCACATCTCAGCGGAGTGTGTGTGTGTGTGTGTGTGTGTGTGTGTGTGTGTGTGTGTGTGTGTGAGAGAGAGAAACAGAGAGAGAGAGAGAGAGAGAGAGAAAGAGAAAGAGAGACAGGGTCACATCTCAGCGGAGTGTGTGTGTGTGTGGTGTGTGTGTGTGTGTGTGTGTGTAAGAGAGAGAGAGAGTGAGAGAGAGACAGGGTCACATTGCAGCGGAGTGTACAGCCCATCAGAAATCATTTTAATCGCGGCTTGTGTTCAAACACATACGAGCATCATCACTGTGTCTGTCACATGACTCTATTCCCCTCTCAGACTTGAACTGATGGTAAAACTAAGGACATTATTAACTGTCTGTACTTTAATTTTGAAAGCCGAAGCTCGCGATTATGGAAAGGGGCGTTACATTTCCGATTCGGCTTGTGTTGTTCGGCCAATCACAATGGGTCAGCTGGCCAATCAGAGCAGACTGTGCTTGTCGGAAGGAGGGACTTTGTAGAAAACTAAGCATTTGAGAGAGACGGGGCATAGAGGACTTACAATAATGTATATTATTTCAATATTTTTTTTACATTATGAATATTAGTTTTTCATTCATTTTTTGAATGTCAACATATTCTGTTACACTAAACACACAAAATAATGATCTTTAAAAAAGCATCATATGACCCCTTTAAAGTGTAATTTATTCCTGTGACTCAAAGCTGAATTTTTCAGCGTCATTACTCCAGTCTTCAGTGTCACATGATCTGCAGAATTCATTCTAATGTGTTGTGCAGTTGCTTTGACACAATTCGTATTGTTAAAAGCGCTATATAAATAAAGGTGACTTGACTTGACTTAATCATTCTTAATATTTTGTGTGGAAAGCATGATTTTTTCAGGATTCTTAAATCAACATTAAACTATGTATTATTTGTAACATAAATGTCTTTATTGTGACTTTTGTTTAATGTAATGCATCCTTGCTAAACAAAAGTATTGATTTAAAAAAAACTCTTACTGACCCCAATCAGAAGTGTAATTAATTTGCTAATTTTCAACTCTAAGAATTAACATTCAATCCCTTATAAAGGCGTAGAATGAGAAAGAGAAAAAGAAGGCAGATGAATCTCACTGATGCAGGGGGCGATAGGTGATCTGCTTTGCTGGTATCCTTTAGCGCAACGGTTGCAGGTGATGCCAGTCACACCATCTTTGCATGGGCACTGTCCGGTTGTCTGGTTACAGGTCTTACCAGCTGCACCAACCGGATGACAATCACAGGCTGAAGAGAAAACACGAAACCAATGGTTACTACTGCAGTACTGTAATGCCTAGATCTAGTGACTGAGCAAGTATATTAGATGCTGATTCAGTTACTGCTCTGTTTAAATCAGTTCAGAGAAAAATTGTGGACCCGGCTTTCAAGTTTAAAACAACCGGCATTCATTCGAGAATCAGACAACACAAGTATGTTGTTGATTCACTAAAAAGAACCGGCTCATAAGAAACATTCAATCTCAAAGTACTCCATTTATGATGTTCGTTGTTTCTTCAGTAAAAAGAACTGGTGCTGAATGTTTTGATTTACTAAAACGAAACAGTTCATAAGAGTAATTTTGAATATGACTACATGGAGAACAGTTCACTGTCGTTATTACATCTCATTCAATACAAACTACAAACTCGGGTAAAATATCATTTATTTTGCCATGGCAATGAAGATTTCATGGCGGGGGAGTGCAAGGTTATGCCCCTTAAAGTGATATTAAGTCTGGAACTTTACGTTGCAATAAGAAACTTCTTAAAACTAGAAACTTCGGTTTGAAATTAGTTTGTGGAGTTTGAAGAATAGTTATTGCCCACCTGTGTGTGTGTGTGTGTGTGTGCGCACTGTGCCTGGAGCCTGTCCAGACTACTTCCATGTGAATGTGTAGGCCTATGTGGAAATGGCAGATACCCACTGTGTGGAAGCAACAGGTACCTGGCGTGTGTCTGTGTGTGTTAATACTTCTCAAGATCTGACATAACGCTGTCATTTGCGGAGGCTGCGCACAGCCGGATCAAGTTTCCAACGTAAAAAGACATTTGGCAAAGCATAGCTCTCAAAAAAGGCTGAATAATGTTCCCATTAATGACGGAACGGCATGTACTTCAAAGGTGCTCTGGCTGAGTTGTTAGTCGGGACGATCACACGTTAAAATGTGAGAACTTCTTTGTGTGCTCGTGCTGCCAAACGTTTACCATAAAGCTGCTTGTTTGAAGTCTCAACTCAACTCTTCCCTTCAGCCGTTTTTTATGTAGCCAGGGATTCATTTGGAAATTATATGAAGTGGTCTAGCCGCAGTGAGAGCTCAAAGCACTTAAGACTAAAAAAAGTTGATGAATATTAGAAGTCACTTCTTGAATTAATAA
>QVTF01024942.1:0-44328 GCA_003573665.1 Oxygymnocypris stewartii | reverse complement strand
TAAAAAACTGTATTCTATCATTGTTTTTCTTCTGTATGGATGCATGCATTAAACTAATCAAAAGTGTTAATAAAGGGTTTCATTTTTTCATTTGTATAACTTTTTTATATATGACTTTTTTTCAGATGGATTTAGTTCTTTTGAGCTTTTTATTAAGTGAAGAATCCTGAAAAAGTATCACCATTTTCACAAAAAATATTAATTGTACAGAAAATAAGCATATTAGAATGATTTCTGAAGGATCATGTGACACTGAACACTTGGGGAAAGATGCATTGCATCACATGAATAAATTACATTTGAACATGTATTCAAATATAAAACATCCATTTTAAAGTATAATATTTTTTTTTTTTACAATATTACTGTTTTTGCTATATTTTTTATCAAATGAATGCAGCCTTGGTGACCAGAATAAACTTCACTCATATAAACACAAAAAATCTTTCCAGCTCCAAACTTTTGAGCGGCAGTATATTTTTATTTTACAGTTCTCTGAGTGTTTCCCATCTAGGATGAAGTTTTGAGAGTGTGTCTTTATTCTACAGTTCTCTGAGTGTTTCCCATCTAGGATGAAGTTTTGAGAGTGTGTCTTTATTCTACAGTTCTCTGAGTGTTTCCCATCTAGGATGAAGTTTTGAGAGTGTCTTTGTTAGTGGATGTGTAAATGTTCTCGCTGGCTTCACTCAGTGACAGCAGGAATTACCATGTTTCTCTGCCTCTCTTTCCATCTCCTTGTGCCGGAGCGGATGGAGTTTGGAGGTGGATGTCGGTCAACATTAGTGAGACAGACACTGCAGGGGTGAACGGGTCACCTTCTTTAATTCCCTGGACTGTGAATGAGGATCAGTGAGCGGCCAGGTCCAGGGCTGACACAACAATACATCTCATGGTTAATTTGGCACAAGCAAAGGATTTGTACTCTTAAATGCACACAAAGAGTAGTGGTCAGTCTCTGCTGCCCCTCCGGCATCTTCTCCTAATGAGTCTCTGTATATTTGACCGTCTCCGTTAGCCACGTTCTGTCTGTCTCTCTCGGTTAGTGCTAGCTCTGGTCTCCACAGCCCCGGTGCATGTGTGTTTGAGCAGGAGCAGGACCTCACGGCCGGTTAAGATGCACACTAGATGCTGAGTGCCTCTCATTCTGTTTGGAAAGTTATAGAACATTTTGAAAAACCATGTTTAAGTCAAAATCTGGGGTAATGATGGAAAAGTGAATTTTTGCACTATTTACCACAGGATCTGCATTTTCATCAATTTAAATGAAATATTTGTGTTAAAATATAACTTAATTCTGTAAACTAAGTATAATGAACTATGCAAAAAGCATTTCACGTCTCTGGCACCCAAAAATCAGCCATATTTCATCCCTTATGCACGTTATCACGTCTGTCAAAGACATAGGCTGGCTGTTGGTTGCAATATAGAACTAAAAATATTGATATAACACCCATATATATCAGTTATATCACTGATATAACACTGAATATTTGCCCACTAAGAAATAAATAACATATTCCATATTGGAACAGCCATTTCAGCTAGGAAAACAATAACATTTAAAAGAAAACTGTTTTCTATTTGAATATATTTTGAAGATTTTTTTAGTGTGTTTGAGTGAAGTTTCTTCTGTTCACTAAGGATGCATTTATTTGATAAAAAATACAGCAAAACCAGTAATATTGTGAAAAATAACATAAAAAAAAAATTGTATTTGATTATGTCTTCAATTTATTCTTATAATCAAAGTTGAATTTTCAGAATCATTCATTCAGTTTTCAGTGTCACATGATCATTCAGAAATTACTCTAATATGCTGCTTTGCTGTTCAAGGAACACATATAATTATTATTATTGTTGAAAACACAATAATTTTTTTAGGATTCCATAATCAATCAAACGTAAAAAATAATAGCATATATTTAAAAAAAAGAAATAAATAAAACCATATTTTGATATTAAAAATGTCTTTACTGTCCCTTTTGATTAATTTAATCCATACTTGCTCTATAAAAATATTTATTTCAATAAAAAATCTTACTTACCCCAATACTGTGTACACATGCAACACATTGTAAACTTGCAACATAATAAGGTATTGAGACCACAATCTAGCTACACTTTGCCATATTTGCTATATTGCATACTATTTCACTATACAATTTTGTAAAAAGGGCAGCCGCCCAGCCTTCTCTGTAAAACGCAAATCAGCAACATTAGCATTCTCTTCCCAACACCCCCTTCTCTCCTCTACTAGTTATTCTTCAATAATAGTACTTTGTGCTCATCAGCTTGATTAGTTGAGCTGCTCTGCTTAGTTATTTTACATACGGTTTGATAGCGACAGCAGCTCAGTTACAAGCTCTAAGCCAGCCATTGTTAATGAACACCCCTCGGCATGTATAAACAGGCCTTAATCTGCTTAAGTTGAAATTAAAACAGGTGGAAGCCCGCGCTCTATCTCACAAAGACACCCAAGCGCACACCTGACAGATAACACAAACCTATTCATTTACACGCTCCAAACTGATTTGCAAGTCCACATTAATTTGCTTGTTTGCAAGCCTGAATTGCCTACATGATTACACATGTTTCTCAAAGCAGCAAGGCTGTCGGTGAGGTTAATACTTATTTCCCATGGTGCATTTATCTGGACTTGCTGGTCAGTTTGCTAATGGAAGTGACTTTGCTTGACTTTGACCTTTAGTGGTTGATGAATGCTTTTGTTTCATTCATTTATTATTATAATTTTTTTAGTTCAACTCCTGATAGATGCTCTTACTGTCCTTCAAATAAAACCGTGTGGGTGCCTGCGACATTTCTCCATGCAGCATAAGTGCATTATCCTTGTATTGTGAGTCTTGTTATAATTCCTAATTAAGATGCAAATGAGCCGCTGGGTGAGACAGAACGAAGGAAGCCGATACCTGGGATGGTTGGTGGAGAAAACACCCCTCTCTTCATCTATTTGTCATCCCTTCCCATGAATCTACTGGCAGTTTGAGCAGGCAGCTAATCAGAGGCAAACAAGGAGGAAAAAACAACCCCGGCTCGCCAAAATTGGCTAATTTTCAGTTCCTCGAGTGACAGCATGTGTTTGGCAATTACAATTATCCCATAAATATCCCAAGATCACGAAACAGAGCAGGAGAACCAGGAAACAATTATGATTAGCCATTTAATTAGAGTCTAAACTCCATCAAAGCAAATTTAGGCTATGATTGCTTGGGAACCGACTTGAAGAGGTAGCTACTGTATCCCCATTACGTTCTGTTCTGAACCCAATCTCCCGCACAATCTCGTGATGAGAACCAATCATTAGGCTTAGCATCATGCTAATTAGAAACAATTCCTCTCGTTATCTTAGAGCCATACGCTTCGGACGGTTCGGAGGAAGTGAAATATGCCGCTCGTCCTCAGAAGAATTGGACGATTGAATATCGCCATGCCCAAAACAAGGCACAATGCTAATGTTGTGAAGGCTTGAAAAGCTCTATAAAGTGTCTTTTTGTGTTTCCTCGTCCAAATTCAAGCTCTGTTGTGATCTTCACTGTATTTCAGCTGAAGGTGCGTGGGCACAGCGGACTTTAAACGGAAAGGCATCTGCTGCAGTAATACCTAGCAGACACTGAGCAGTCTGTAGTAGATCAATGCCAAGACATGATGGGATTAGAAAAAGGAGAAATATAGTTCAAAACATATGTGCCAAGCTTTTACAAATATACTATTTGTATTCATGGTGGTTTTATGTGTGTGTGTTTTTTTAACTATTACTTTCCTATTTTTAGCAAATTTAGGTTAACTCATTCTAAAATGATTCCTACACATGTTTTTGCCATGGATTAAAAAATATGATTAATAAGCCAATTACAACTTTTTATCTCACAACGTCTTATCTCTTACATAAAAAATAAAAAAGTTACAATTGTGAGCTATAAACAGAATTGCATGAGATTTTCTTTCATGAGAGTTTATCTCACACAATTCTGTTTAAATCTCACAATTTGAGCCTTTCTTAGAATTGTGAGTTTATATCTCGTGATCTTCTCAACCCATCAAACACGAGTCTTATTACTTCTCACAATTCTGAGTTCATATGCAACTGCTGAGATATAAACTCAGAATTGCAAAAAGTCTGAATTGTGAGATTAAAAATTCCATAAATATGAGATTAAACATTGTGAAACATGGATTCCAAACATTGTAAACCAAAACCATCTTTTTTTATTTTATTTTTTTATTATTTATTATTTACAATAACACGATACAATCGTTGCAAAGCAGGTTTACAGGAAATTAAGTTTCTGCAATAGATTTATATATTGCATAAACTTATATTTAACTTATGGCAACATTTGGTCATTCATATTACTTTAGTTTTTTTCTTCTTCAGCAAAACATACATTAAATGATTCTAAACAGATTGCAAACATTTTAAAGGAAAATCATATTTATTTATTTATATTTATGTATTTAAAGCATGTTTTGTACAGAATTTATTTTAATTCAGAAACTGAAAACAAGTTCAATGAACTGCATTTAAAAAATCTTAAAATACATTAGTTTGAAGAATTCAAAAGGGAAGGAAGATTGACTCTATAATGTGCAATTATAATATCTCTTATGTAATCTGCATTACATTATTTGTGTCGGGGTGTATTGGAGTGAAGATTCAAGCATCATCAAATTGAAAAACATCAAGCAGACATGATATTTATGATCTTATCTTTTTTCATTAATTTCATGATTTCTCTATAAAGTGTTATTTTTAAGGTTTCTCTTTAAATAGTGCCATAAATGGTTTGTGGGACATGATAAATAAGTTGTCACTCTTACTTATAATTACATTTAGGCTGTTTAATCTGAATCATCTACTAATGGATGATGGGTTGAGAAGATCTGCCAGTCCATCAGTTAACATCTTCTAACATCTAACCTAACCCTGACTTGAACTCAGATCTCAAAGACTCAAAGAGAGAGAGAGAGAGAGACAGAGAGAGAGAGAGAGAGAGAGAGAGAGAGAGAGAGAGAGAGAGAGAGAGAGAGAGAGACAGAGAGAGATAAAACTAAATGTCTGTGCTCAGCCATTTAACTGATGTGAGAAACGTATTATTTGTCTGATAGCTGAACTCAGCCTCACTTATGACAACCACATGTCAGATGTTTCTCAACAGATGCTTTTTTCTTATATTCCAATGTTTTAAGCATGCTTTAAAAGCCAACACATTGAGTTCATTTTCTACTGAGTATTTCTTTTCAATTGAGAGCTTCTATACAAGGTATTTATTTTACTATTGGCTTTTCTGTTAGCAGACAAGCCAAGAAATCCTGATGCTTGTGTTTACTGCGGAGCTGTCCAAGGTCCTGAAAGTTCTCTCACTAGACAAGACAACATTAGAAACGTATAGGTTATCGATAGATTATTTCATTTACTCTTTTATATGGCAATCTAGGAATGTTCTGAGTCTGATATGAGTTGAACTCATAGCTCTTTCCTTTACTGTAACGTACAATGACAACGAATTACTTTAAAGGCTCTTCTTTTACAGATGTAGTTTCAAATGATCATCTGTTGTTCTTGTGTGCATAAACAGTTCATCTGTACCCCAGTGTGCCAATGCATGACTTATGATAAAGCTTGCTTGTTTGGTCAGTGACGCTTCAACTGAGTATAGATGTGGCCCAATAAAGACAGCGGAGGACTAGAACTGCATTGATATTGAATTGAAATCAATCACAATTGAATTCACAATAGAGAATATCTTAACCAAGGACAAAGAGTTTAGGCATGAGTAAAGCAGTGGTCAAGGAAGATGAGCTCAGTTTGTTGAGAGCGATGACGAATGCAAGCGGCAGTGGGGGAGAAAAGAGAATTTGATATAAAAATTATTCAAAGCGAATATCTCAAAGGCCACCAGCAATCTTTTTGGATGTGGCTTTAACCTTGACAGAGCGGAAAGACAGATGGAAATGGATATATGGGTGATTTAACCTTGCCATACTGTAAGTACTCACCGCAGTCACACACTGTTCAATCTTTATTACATCATAGTGTGCAGGCCATTTAAAAGACCTGCTTCGTCTTCTCAAAATGCCCTTTCTCACAGAAGTGAGCGGCGCAGTGGGACGGTGGAATGGAAAAATGGAAATTACAGCACGTGTGTCACATGACATGAACAACACAAGGATCAGTCTCACAAAAATGACCATAATTCACCCCGGCATAAAATAAAATAAAATAATAAATCATATTTTATGAGGGAAATGAAGCCTACTTTAAGTATGATTGAGATTTAGCAGTTTTCCTTTGAATTAAGCACATTTTACACAAACTTCAAATTCATGATCTCTCTCTCTCTCTCTTCTCTCTCTCTCTCTTTTCTCTCTCTCTCTCTCTACAGTATATATACAGGTTTTGTTTTTGATTAAAAAATAACCTAAAGGTAATATTTATTAAAGGTTATTATTATTATTTGTTTATTTTATTTTACTATTAATACTCTTTTAATTAAAAAAGAGAACATATGAAATCAACATAATATTTAATGTTGTTATACAGTTTATGTTGTTATATAGTCATGCTTTATGCTTTTATTATATTTTTATTAGAAATACATTGCGTTACAGAATGTGAAGTGTGTGGAAAATGTGCTTGATTCAGATGAGAATTGCTCAATCTTAATCATACTGAAAGTAGGCTTCCTTTTTTATAAGATTTATTTATTTCGTTGTTTGTTTGTTTCCCTTATAATCCCTTATCATTTATCTGTTTTATCCAAAAGGTACATCATTATTAATTGTTATTAAAATAATTAATTATACAATTATTTTTAATAAATAATTATTATCATGAGTGAGTATATGTATGTATGCATTTTAATATTGAATACTCTTTTTATTATCTTAAGTTTAAACCCTTTGACAGTCTAACATTTCCATGTCAAATAATAATAATAATAATAATAATAATATTGATGTACATGCCTAAATAAATTGTTGTACTGGCTTTAATGTTGATTGTATTACAATTATTATTTAATGTGATATTAAACATTTGTTAGGGCATTTATTATTTATAATAATAATTAATACAAACATTGCAGTATTGAGAAGTTAGAATTGAGTTTTGGGGGTGAAATGTGACCTGGACATGTTTACATGAGACTCACTCATGGATGCATATGTTTGTTTGCAGATGAACAATGTTGTTTCCTCTTGTAAAGGATGTGTATGGATTGATCTGTGAGCACGGAGCTGTAGATGTAATGTGTGTATGTTTTCCCGTGTCTGTTGTTTTTCTCATGGCCTCAGGCCAGCCCTAAAACGATTAGAGAGGTACAGGCCTCGCGGTGGTACCGCAGGGTCAGTTTCATCAACAAGGCCAGAGATGGCAGACAAATCCCCCTCTCATGGCTCAGGGATCGGGCCGTCCTGTCACCCCAGCTGCCCTTCTGGCCACCAGAGCTCGCTGACTCACACCCCAGAGAGGTAATTGCCCTGTCTTTCTGTCAGCGGAGGGGCGGATGTGGAATCGCACCATGCTGTAAGGGACAATGTAAGCTTACATCATACCGCTGGAGAGGACGTCCAGAAAGCAGCACAGCACAACGTGACAAAAGTGGCATTTAAAACACACACTCTTAACCTTTAAGAAAGAGAAAATCACAAATTGTATCTCTTAAATGTCTCAAATGGAGGCTCCTGGTGAAATGTCCTGCTGCTTTAAGTTTTCGGAAGCACTTTACAGTAAGGTCCCGTTACGTAATTTTGCATTAGGTAACTTTACCTAACAATGAGCAATGCATTTGTTACAGTAATTATCAGAGCTGGTCGGATCAATGTGCTAAGTTGGTGTGATTAATTATGGAAAAAAAATTATGTCTTGAAAATGATGAACATATTCAATGCACATCGGCTCAGATGTGTGTCCCATCTCAATAAAGTGCATCTCAATAAATTAGAATGTTGTGGAAAAGTTCATTTATTTCAGTAATTCAACTCAAATTGTGAAACTCGTGTATTAAATAAATTCAATGCACACAGACTGAAATAGTTTTAAGTCTTTGTTTTTTTTAATTGTGATTATTTTGGCTCACATTTAACAAAAACCCACCAATTCACACAAATTAGAATATGGTGACGTGCCAATCAGCTAATCAACTCAAAACACCTGCAAAGGTTTCCTGAGTCTTCAGAATGGTCTCTCAGTTTGGTTCACTAGGCGACACAATCATGGGGAAGACTGCTGATCTTACAGTTGTCCAGAAGACAAACATTGACACCCTTCACAAGGAGGGGAAGCCACAAACATTCATTGCAAAGAAGCTGTTCACAGAGTGCTGTATCCAAACATGTTAACAGAAAGTTGAGTGGAAGAAAAAGATGCACAACCAACCGAGAGAACCGCAGGCCTTATGAGGATTGTCAAGCAAATCTATTCAATAATTTGGGTGAACTTCACAAGGAATGGACTGAAGCTGGGGTCAAGGCATCAAGAGCACCACACACAGACGTGTCGAGGAATTTGGCTGCAGTTGTCATCAGAGGCGTCTTACCTGGGCTAAGGAGTAGAAGAACTGATCTGTTGTCCAGTGGTCCAAAGTCCTCTTTTCAGATGAGAGCAAGTTTTGTATTTCATTTGGAAACCAGGTCCTAGAGTCTGGAGGAAGGGTGGAGAAGCTCATAGCACAAGTTGCTTGAAGTCCAGTGTTAAGTTTCCACAGTCTGTGATGATTTGGGTGCAATGTTATCTGCTGGTGTTGGTCCATTGTGTTTTTTGAAAACCAACGTCACTGCACCCGTTTACCAATACATTTTGGAGCACTTTATGCTTCCTTCTGCTGACCAGCTTTTTAAAGATGCTGATTTCATTTTCCAGCAGGATTTGGCACCTGTCCACACTGCCAAAAGCACCAACCTTGGTTAAATGACCTTGACTGGCCAGCAAACTCACCAGACCTGAACATAGAGAATCTATGAGGTATTGTCAAGAGGAAGATGAGAAACAAGAGACCAAAAAATGCAGATGAGCTGAAGGCCACTGTCAAAGAAACCTGGGCTTCCATACCACCTCAGCAGTGCCACAAACTGATCACCTCCATGCCACGCCGTCATTGAGGCAGTAATTAAAGCAACAGGAGCCCCTACCAAGTATTGAGTACATATACAATAAGTGAACATACTTTCCAGAAGGCCAACTATTCACTAAAAATGTTTTTTTTTTTTTTTACTGGTCTTATGGTAACAATGGTAATTGTTAAATGGTTTTTCAATGGTAAAATTAATTTGTGATTAATACAATTTATTGGGACATTATGTAATTAGTTAGATACATTTGTTTAAATGCTTGACTACTCTATTCATATTTGTTAATGTTATGTAAAAAATATATAATACAAATACAGTTACTTGCTAGCTTGGGTCCATTAAATAATATTAACAGATCAAACATTTGATTTAAAAAACGTTGACTGAAAAAAATTATAGAACAATTTTTACTCAGAAATTGCTTGTACATTTCAAAATCAGTTACAAAAAAGGCAGGTAACACACTGAATTATACAAGATGTTTGTTGTTGTTGTTTTTTTACACTGTATTAGTACAATTAACATATAAAAATTGTGTATCAACATTTCCCCAAATGTACAACTATTTAGATCACAAAAAAGGTGCTGATGTGATTGTGATTATATATGAAATATGAATAACTACTAACTGAATTTGATTTTGCCAGTCCTGATGAAAATGATAAAATTATGGTCACTGTAACTTTTTTTTTTAAAGTAGTGCTCACATATCAAAACTAGAGTCTAAGTGTAATACAATTAATATAATACGATTAAGAAGATTAATACAGGTCATTAACAAATCATTGTTCATGTTAAAATTGGGAGATTATTTTACCCTAAAAAACAATTTAACCAATGGAAATTAATTTTGTTGGTATTAATACATTTATTTTGGTTCAGTGATGTTAATATTTTGATTAAATAAAACCAGTTAATTTAGATTAACATGTTCAACTTATGTCAACAAAAGCAACCTTGTTTTAAAGTGTTTTTTTCTGCTAAAAAAACTCCAGTATCTCAGAATATGACATTTTAGATGAGACGAATGTGTAAGACAGGCCTTGTGAAAAAAAATCTGAGAAGCAAATTAGCTTGGACCTGTGTACTTTTGAATGCTTAAATCCTCATATTCAGGCTACTTGCGATGTATTTGGTTGCTTTTGAATGCTTAAATCCTCATATTCAGGCTACTTGCGATGTATTTGGTGCTTTTGAATGGCTGTCAGTGGAGGCTGTCTCTATGTATATATACAGCATCTTCCAGCAGGGCCAAATGGGCCATGCTAACTTCACTTTTAAGCAAAATACATGTTTCAGTGACAGGTGATGCTGAGTCATTAGTCTCTCAGTACTTGCTGCTAAAGACGGCATGTGTTAAAAGGGTCATTTATGTTGTTGAGGGAACCCTGACGTGACTGCGTACTGTTGGCCTTCTCCTTTGAGTAACCAGCAGAGCACTTAGCGCTGGAGATTGACATTGCGGTTAATGCAAGGGACAATTCTGTGATGTATTTTTACTAGTGGTGGGCCGTTATCGGCGTTAACGTGCTGCGTTAACGCGAGACTCTTATCGGCGATAAAAAAAATATCGCCGTTAATCTATTCTCAAAGTTGGGTTGGGAGCTGGGTCTATACTACGCAAGCTATGATGACTTTCACCCTGATATTTTAGCGCGGATGTATACCTAGCCGAATTGCACTGTAGGGGGCGAGAACGAGTCTTCGAACTAGAGGCTCGCAGTCCGTGATGGACAGATTGTTAACGGCTGGTCTATGTGGTAATACAATCGGGCAGGACATCCAAACGCTCACCTATCATTCATCAACCTCAAATATGGCTTTTCATCTGAAAGATGTATGTAGTAGCAACTTTACATGGCCGCTCAATATGATGTTAACCTAGAGAAATGTGCGCTATTGAAGTGTTTGTGTGGAAGCGCGTTTGCTGCAGGACAGGCTCCGGTGCGTTCACTTGCTCTTAAAATCTCCGTCATTCTTGGTCATACAGATAAAAGTAGCCTAATACATCTTTCGAATCTGTAAAGACTCTACGTTTATTTGTGTACACTCAGAATAACAACGAAACGTTGCGCTTTTAAGCAAACAGGATGCGCTTTAGGTCTCATGTGAACTTGAGTATTCACTCCCGTGTCACCCTCTGCTTCGAACCTGTGTGTATGCCTAACGTTACTGTGAAATTACCACATCAAACGTGACGTGCTAACATGGATTGCAGCTATGAAGCCGCCGGGTTTGCTTCAGGGAAAATTTATTTTTAAGAAGCTTCCCAATGGAAACTGTAAACAGTTCATCACGACCTCTTATGTAGGCCTACAGTTCAAAATTCATGTTTAACTGAATAAACAGTTAGTAAACACAAGTACATCTTATTGAACATAGTTTATTTTCATCACCAATTATCATAGTAGAACAGCTTTCTCAAGCAGTTTTGTGATGCATTTTGGAAACAGGAGATGAGCCCCTGGTCTAATGCGCCACCTGGCTTGAGAAACCCGTTCTCAAAGACTTACTTTTAGTCATTATTTGGGTAGCACACATATTCTGAATGCCTTCGGCAGAATTCAAATGAGCCATTTTAATCTAGATAATCTAGATTAATTCCAAATTAATCTAGATTAATCTAGATTAAAAAAAATTAATCTATGCCCACCCCTAATTTTTACCATATGTAGGCGATTTGTGGTGACATGTGATTTGTGCAGGCAACATGTTGATGTGAGGTGTTGCTGCGGTTTTTCTTCAGTCGTCTTTCATCAGCGTTCCCTGTTGAAAACATCTTAGCAGGGCAATAGCGTATGTTGTGTTTTTGGTGTGTTGGCGTTCACACCAGGCTTAACCACCAGGACTTTCTTATTCAAACAGCTTCAGCCTCTGTTTACCTGACATTAATTGCAATACAATCAAACCTGCAATTCCGTCCAGCTGTCTGGACATACTGTTACTAGCAATACAGTTTTTCTTGTTTACTTGCATACTTGGATACTTACTTATTTACTTCATTCATTCATTCATTCATTCAATAAGCCTTCAAATAAAACTAAGTAAAATAATCTCATGCTGCTTAGATTTACTACAGGTGCAATGAAGATCGTTAGGAACAATACATTGATTTATCTTTAATGTTAGTTAATAAAAATACAGTTGTTATAGCTTAGGTCTATTAAATAATATTAACAGATTAATATTTAGATTTTAATATTGTACACTGGAACACAATGTAGAAAAAATCACTCAGAAATTGCTGCTAAATTTGCATTGAGTTAAATGTGAAATTAGATTGTTTTGTGTGTGTGTGTTTATGGGAAATACACTTTTTGTGTTGTCAAAAACTGTTTTTTTAACATGTATCAGTAAAAGCTAAAATGAGCAGAAATATTATGGCGTGTGCGAATATATGGACATTTCTCCAAAATGAGCATGATTAAATCAAATAAAATAACAATAATACATTAAATACATATTTACACAAACATAAAATAATTACATGAATGCGTAAATATTTAAAGGTTTTATTTCAGTATTTGTAACTTTACATATCAAAATACATTGTTGTGTCAATTTAAACTTGTATATCAGTATATTAGAATGATTTCTGAAGGATCATGTGACAGAAGACTGTGTAATGATGCTGATAGTTCAGCTTTGCATCACAGGGATAAGTTACAGTTTAAAATATATTTAAATAGAAATCAGTTATTTTAAATTGTAATAATATAGTACAGTATTACTGTTTTTGATTAAATACATGCAGCTTCTTTGAGCATATAAAAGAGTTATGACATGTTTTTGAATGTTTGGAAGTCATAACTCTTTTATATGCTCAAAGAGGTTTTTTCAAAAAAAAAATCAATCATAATTGATTTTTAATTATACTGTATACAAGACATACATTTTCCTAAGCTATAAAAGAGAAACTCTGAGAAATATAATGTTCCCCTGGTGGCCAAATAGCTTCTGCTCACACCAGATTCCTGCTCTCAAATTAAACAAGCAATGCTAAACGAAGGGCAGAGAGCTGAGCAACAGCGCGCGCAGTTTACTTCATTGAACACGCCTCTATTAGGGTGGAAGCGGGCGAATCAAAGGTTATCACAGGTGACAGGTATTAATTGGCTCTGGGTAATCACACAGACTGCTGGAGTGTGCTGATGTAGAAGGGAGATTCGTCCTTGAATACACGTCGCCCTCGGCCCATTGTGGGTTTGCTGGCGGCTGTCACGTCTTCATAATTGACCTGTCTGTCTCTCTGACATCGGTGACTGGAGCCCACTGTGTTTGGTAATAGGAGTGTGTGTGTGTATTGAATGTAATCCAGATGACAAACACACAGTCTCTCGCTTGGAGTGGACCTCAAAACAGCCTTCTAATGCATTTAAGATATTTTATTCATTTATTAAAAATGTTAATATTCCACTGTAAAAACTTCAGTAATTATAATTTAAATCATTTATTGACAGTATACTAGTAATAATAGTAGTGTGTGTATACACATATGAAACTTGTATGTATACACACACATGAATACTATTCAGAAAGCATGCATTAACTTGATCAAAAGTGACAGTTAACACATTTAGAATTGTACAAAAGATTTTTATTTCAAGTAAATAAAAATCATCCGAGAGTGTTAAAGCTTAAAATAAACACAGATGGCAGCTCCTTTAAGTCTCCTGTTTGATTGAGCAATATTTAGAAAGTGTTTCTACAGTTTTTACATGCATCAGATAGTCAAGCATGGCTTATTTAAAGTCATCTCTGCATATTAAACTGGGGTAGAAGAAAATATTTTAACATTGAAAAATCACAGTTCAGCTCTAAATCTGTTTTCACTGTCATAGTAGTGTTGTATTGCATAATTCTGTGGTTTTGGTTCTGCTGACTCATTATCAAACATATGCATTTTTAGAATCCACCCACATCTTTCTCACTTTCCCTCAGAATTCATACGCTCAATGTCTGTGTGCTTCTGCACCTGTCCTTTCACTATATTAGCCACAGTAAAGAAATAATTCACCAGAAATTAACACTTGCTGAACATGTACTCATGGCCATCAGTGATGTAGATGAGTTTGTTCTGGAGCTTTTCACCTCACAATATGTTAATTTAATAACTGGAATGTGTGGGTTTACGTGTGGATTATTGTGATGTTTTTATCAGCTGTTGGCACTCATTCTGACGGCACCCATTCACATCCATTGGTGAGCAAGTGATGCAATGCTACATTTTTCCAAATCTGTTCTGGCGAAGAGACAAAGATTCCTTTAACGTAACAAACAATAGTGCCTAAAAATGTTTCCCCAAAAAACTAACAAAACTGAATACATCCACTAAAAACACCAGTTAATGACCGACACCGAGACTTCAAACATGATAAAGAAAATTCAGCATCAGTGAAAGATCCTGCAGCCTTTGAACTTCTTTTGTGCGAACATTTTACTTAAAGTGGTGCTTTAAAATAAATGACACTTGATTTGATCATTTCTTTATCTAATGCAATGACATTCAGACACAAAGTCAGTGCATGCGTCGCTGATTTGCTGGAACTTGCATGAAAGACAAGCCGCACAGACTTGCACATAGAAAGCTAAATGAAATAGAATTACGTCGTCTAGGTCTTCAAACTAGCTCATCAGTCTTGCTGTAAATAGAGGAATATTACTGAGAAATGCATTGATGTGAAATGTCATTATTCTCCTCCTGGTGCGTGGGTTTAATTTGAAATGCAACAAATGACTTGCATAATGCTGAAAATTGAGTTCAAATGACATGTGAACTTATTTTATAAGACCATTTTAATATTAGAGCTGTCAACACATTTCAGTTTTCTTGGTGTCAATACAAGCAGCCGGTTATGATTAAAATACTTAATGAACACAATGTTTTCTGAAGACACTCTCTGTTATTCTGGACTTCCTCTATCAATTTTTTATGTGTTTGAAATAAGTATCTTCTGCTCAACAAGGCTGCGTTTATTTATTTAAGGAAAAATACAGTAAAAACAGTAATGTGAAATATTACAATTTAATTGTAATAAACTGTTTTCTTTGTGAATATATTTTGAAATATAATTTATTCCTGTTATTAAAAGCTGAATTTCATCATTACTGCAGTCTTCAGTGTCACACAATCCTTCAGAAATCATTTTAATATACTGATTTGCAGCTCAAGAAACATTTCTGTTTATTATCAATGTTGAAAACAGTTGTACTGCTTTACATTTATGAAATGCATCCTTGTTGAATAAAGTATTAATTTCTGTAAAAAATAAACGAATTAAAAAAATACCCCAAATCTTTGAACAGTTATGCACTGAATCTGTCAGTCATTTTATTACAAAAATGTTTGTTAAAGATATGTAATATTAAAGCTTCAAGCACAACGTTTTCCTGAATGAACTGTTTTTGTGATTATTAAAAGAAAGCTCTCAAAAACAAAAAGCTGGAAAGACAAAAATGTTCAACAGCAATAATGCAGACTGCTCCCCAAGTTTTGAAAGTTAATTTGCTCGAAACAGCTACTATATGCACAATATTTCCCTCCTTAATGTTCCAAACTCTCCGCCCTCAGTTGGATGCTTTGACAGTTTTAGTAGTTTTTATTGTGCAGGAACTGCTGTAACTGCAGTCTAGAGTCTACTATATCTCTTAGCCCTCAGTATGTGTCAGAAAATGCTACGGCGAATGCGATGACGCATGTAGAAAGAGTTGTTGTGTGTCTGTTGATTGCAAGCAGAAGTGCCACGTGACTCATAATTGTGTCTTAATGTTCTGTGGCTGAAGCATTAATTGCACTCACCTGTTCACTTAAAATTACAATTCTGCGCATAAAAATTGGCCTCTGGCTTCAGAAATGCAATTCCTGTTAATAAACACAGATATGTTTGCACATAATACTAAATGTACACCCAACAGTATGGATCCTGCTGTTCTAGTCAAACTCTCGCTTGAGGCTGACAAACAGATGGATTTGTGATTTTACCCTGCAATATGAAGTTTACAGAGCTGCTCCGCTGGGTCTTGTAGAAGATCATAACAGCGCAAAACTCAACAATTATTTATTAAGCAACTGCTGGAACAAATAGAGGGAAGCTTTCTTGGGTGGTCTTTCTCTTTAAACAGACAGATGAGAATGCTTCTTGCGGTTCTTCAGAAGGTTATTGTTCGATAACACGTGCACATGAATAATTCACGCCTCGGGTTTACTGACCATCGCTCAAAGTGTCATGAGACCCTCTATTCCAGCACGGGCCTGTTCTCTGCACTGCATTGAAAAACACAAGATACGTAGCTGTGGAAACCTGCAGAGAGGAGGTCAGGAAGAACACAACCACTGTCTGCGGACCAGACACGTTTACAGTGTGACAAATGAACCGGAAACGGGGAGTATTTAAATGCAAGTCAGTTATTTCAGTTAGTAAATATTTATATTTAGTCTTATTTTAAGTAATTGTAGTACTTCATCAAATTAATGTTGTTTCAGTTAGTTGCTAAAGTAACAAAGTAACAGGTTGTCATCTAAAATTTATATTGTATTTAATCTTTATTTCAATTATTTCAATTATTTTAAACTCACTTTTATTTTTAGCTGAATACTATTTCATTTGTATAAATGTTGTTATGTGCATTTGTCATTTTAATTAGTTTTTATTCTTAATTTTAGTACTTCAGTTGCTAATTAAAAAATTCACATTTTTATGATTTTAATTTAATATTATTACAATATTTTATTTTATTTCAGATTTATTTGAAAGCCAGAATAAAACAGTCAAATATTTTTTTCGTATAATGTTTATTTTTATATATTTTTAATTACATTTATTTTTTAGTAATTTTGTTGTGCTTTCATTTTATTTATTTATTTAGCTTTAGTTGTAATTTTAGTAATTCAGTTGGTAAGGCAATTCTTTTTAATCTAATATTAATATTTTATTTCAGCTTTATTTAAAAAACAGATTTTGATATTTATTTTTGTAATGCATTTATTATAATATTTTTTTTATTTGATTTGTCATGTGATAAAAGTTTCATGAACACTGAAATAATAATGTTGGACTTACTTCAAAACTATTCTCAAAATAAACTGCTAATAAATTGAATAAATAATTACAATGAAAAATCAAGTAAAGCACAAAGTAAAAAAAAAAATTATAAGACATCATTTTTTTGGTGTTGGACAGATCCATTACTGTAATAACACCATCACTATTCTCTTTCAAAGCTCCTGCAGATGTTTTTCTATCGATGCTGAGAAACGAAAGAGAGAAGCGATGGAAATCTAATCCATCGCTCTGAGCTGTCCTTCCATCCTTCTGATCGGCCTTCTGCACATTTCTAGAGGAATCAGGGATTGTTGGGAGAAGAGCAGCGAAAAAGAGTTCTATTTGTTATCATTTATATATTGACAAATATCAAAGCAACACAGAAACTGACCATCTACAAGCTATTAAAGATACAAACATTACAGTACCTTGACATTAACACTTTTGACTTTTGACTTTGGATTAAATAAAGTAAGTGCTTGTGCTTGAGTTAAAATGATAAGTTTAGTTAACTTTAAATTGACTTTAGTTAAGTTATCTCAACAAATATATCTTGTTATGGCTAACTGCAGAAACATTTTTACAGTTCTAGTTAGTTTGGTTTGGGTTATTTTTATATTGTTTATATATTATAAAATGTATTATTAAAAATATTTTATATTATATTTTAGTTTTCATTTTCATTTTAGTTCATTTTTAGTGACTTAATGTGCTTTTGTCATATATGTGTATATATATAGTAATTTTAGTAATTAAATTTCACATTTCTTTTATTACTGTTTATTTGCAAAGGACAAAAAACAACTTGGGTGTGTATACTTCCATAACTTTTAAGATTGTATCTGTTTCCGTGTGTGCTGTGCTTGATCTCTTACAGCAGAGGTTCTAGACTCAGATCTAGGCTTTATGTTATTACCAGTCCAGTTGCTATAATTTAGCAACACGACTTGAGCTGTGTTTTGATGATATCTGTGTCAGTTGTTTGCTCCTGCTGTGTTCTACAGCACAGTCACGACCTCTTCTCTGTAGAATAGAGTTCCCTGCTGTAAGTGTAGCTTGATGTGATCTCTATTAACTTTTTCATTGAAACGCTTGCTGTGTCTGGAGTGTATCTGGAGGTCAGTAGCGCCCGTGTGTCCCGGGACCCATCGCTCCGTCTTGTCCGGGTGGTCCGGGACCCACCGCTTTACCACACAACTCCTTCCTGCTTGATTTCTTTAAATTCACCCCAAAACGGAGGTAATTAGCATAAAGCCTGGGTTTGGGTGAAGATATATTGTTGTAGAAGCTCCGGCGGTTCTTCGGGGAGAGGTTAATTGTGTAATCAGAAACTTCATCATCTGACGCCCGACTGGGACGCGTTGAACAGGGGCCGGTGTAATTGGATGCTTACGCATTTGTTTGAGAGAAGAGTGCTGGGAGGTTTTATCGGCATTACTTTTGGTTGTAATTGAACCCGGGAAAGGTTAATGAGTTTCTGCATTGAGGGAAAACCAACGAAAAAAAAACTAAAACAAACAGAAGATTCAGCTTCGTGAGAAGAAAAAAACTGTTAAGTGTTTATAAGGTTAAGTTTTGTTTGCCGTCTGAGCTTTTACACACAGAGAGATAATTAAAATAAAGCATATGATATGAGTGTGTTCCAGCATGCCTCACGTTACATGTGTGTACATATCCATCCTATAATGATCAAAATCCACCCAGTGTCCCTATTTCTTTTTACAAGATGTAAAATAAGTCTCTGATGTCCCCAGTGTGTGTATGTGAAGTTTTAGCTCAAAATACCGACATATAATTTTTTATAGCTTGTTAAAATTGCCACTTTTAGGCAATGAGCCAAAACGCCCTGATTTTGTGTATGTTACATTAATGCAAATGAGCTGTGCTCCCAGAGAAGAGGGCGGAGCTTCAAGAGCTCAGCTCCCGCATTAGCATTACTAGCCTTTGCAAATAAACATTCCCCTATTAGTACAAGCCTGTTATCATTACAAAAAAACATACTATGTTTCAAAGTCAATCATCTGATTGTGCTATGCATAATAAATTAGCGTTTATGAATTACACAGACAGGGAGCACAGCGCGATAAAAATAACAGCATAGCTGGTCTCATGGTGCATGGCATGCTATCACAAACTTTATAAGTCCAACTTGTGATTATGAGCTCAACAAACTCAAGCGATCGACTCACGTTGCTTTCATATGCAACTTTTAACCACCACAGTCCTATTCGTGATCATTCATGAAGACAGCACCCTTGAAAACAGACAAAGACAATGATAGCTTTAGCATCATTAGCCTTACAGAGTGCCAAGAAGCTCTTTCAGAAAGGCAATTTGGAAAACAAACTTGTGATACTTTGTCTGGAGCTGTTGTTCACGCACGAAGCGTTGGTATTAATTCATACACATATTGGGGACTTTACCGTTTTTTTTCCGGGACATTTTCTTAGACAATGAAACTTAACCACAGTGTTCTCAGCAGCTCAGATGGAGGGAGTCTATAGAGACTCCTATGTTCGTTAGTGCATCCCAAAACACAACAATTGAAAAGCCTCTTTGGCGCTGACATTGTATATCTCCAGCAGCTACAGAAAGTAATCAGTAATGGAGGCGGACCACAGCTTCTCACTCAAGGCTGTGTCTATAGGGCAGCGTCACAAATGGGTGGGACTTTCCCCTCTATGACGTGAACCGAGGGAGAATCTGAAACCGCTCATTCTGAGAGACTGTTTATGATTATTTTAGATTATTTTTAGTGGGAGGATCTTTACCATTATAGGCTGTATGTTTACCATTATATGCTAGACGACAAGATGTCTCTGATTAAGCAATTGAGATGTTTTGTTGTTGGATGTAATAATGGATACAGCACTCGTCATTTACTCCCGACATCTGAGCCACTGAAGACGCAGAAGATTTTACATAATGACTACATAGATGTATCTATGTATGCCCGAATATATTCCTAGGCGCCTCATTATGTATTGTTTCTCTGGGCCATATATGTAAGCCATCCGCCATTTTTGGAATGGTCTGCGAATCTTTGAGCGCATAGACTGTGTGCGTCTAAAACAGCAAGTTATACGCTTGTATATCTTTGAATATTCATTGATTATTATGGTGAATGCAAAATGGCAGATGCGTCAACTTATCTGGAGTGGAATAGGGAATCTACACATATCTATGGTCTGCTTGTCACTCTTGAAACTGTAATAGTTATACAAATAATAAAACTATATTAATTCTAAAATAACACTGATTATAAAACGACGTGGTCAGATTAGTTGCTCTTCAAGTACACAAATGGTTGATCATACTTTTATTTAACAGTAAGCAAAACTTACTGTTTATTAAATTGAGTCATGTTGATGTTATGAGACAGAGTTTGAGTTTAGGAGCCCGATGGCCTGATGGAAGAAGCTCCTCCTCAGTCTCTCAGTTTTTGCCATCATGCTCCTGAAGCACTTGCCATTTGGCAGTAAAATGAAGAGACGGTTACATATTTTGCACTGTCCATTGAGCGGACCTGACCTGACTTACATTTCACTACTGATTGTAATCTGTATAATTGAGTATGTGATGAATAAAACCTTGAATCCTTGAGATAAGGGGTGGGAGCTGAATAAATAAGCTTTCAATCAATGTATGGTTTGTTAGGACAGGGCAATATTTTGCCGAGATACAACTATAAAAATAACTTGAAAATCTTGAATCTGAGAGTGCAAAAAAAATCTAAATATTGATAAAAATCACCTTTAAACCTGTCCAAATGAAGTTTATAGCTATGCATGTCACGAATCAAGGAAATTCACTAATTACCGTTGTGGAACATGATCATTACGTACTATCCTAATGATTTTTGGCATAAAAAATAAATACAATTTGTGACCCATACAATGTATTTTTGGCTATTGCTGAAAATATACCCCAGTAACCTAAGACTGGTTTTGTGTTCCAGGGTCACATAATACTTGTGATGTTTTAGCCTTTTTTATTTTTAAGTTAAGTCTTGAATCTGTTTTTTGCACTGATTATACTAAAATAACTAAAATTAAAACTGTAATAAAAACATAATAAAACTATATAGACACACAAAACAAAACGATTTTAACTTTAAAATACAAATATAACTAAAAGCTCATTCAAAATATGAATAAAAATTGTAATAGTAATAAAACTATATTAATTCTAAAATAAAACTGATTATAAAACAACGTGGTCAGATTAGTTGCTTCTGAAGTACACAAATGGTTGATCATACTTTTATTTATTACTATATCAATAATGTGGTAGTTAGGCATCAATTAAGGTTAAAATAAAAAAAAGATAATAATCAGATGAGATATGTACATTCATTTGTATCCTTGTATCATTTTTTTCCTTTTGTATCCTTATCTTGTGATAATGAGATAATGTCAAACTAAAGTTTGGGGGATTAATTTTTTTTTTTAACAAATAACATTATTTTTCATGCATTTGTACAATTACTACATTCAACCTTTTTAAGCTTAACTGGCCACAAATAGTAGTGTACATAGAATATTTTAAACTCAAATCAATATTTTATCATGCAAGAGACATGAAAATTGCAGGGACAAAGGCCAATTTATCATCATTATACAAAAATATTTAACAGAACAATTTCAGTCACGCCGCGCTCTTGTTCTGCACCTGTAGTTCACATTTTCATCAAATTCACACACTCGTTCACTCCCCTTAAACTTGTTCAGACGGTGCTTGGATAATGCTGTTTTCAAACACCCGTGTGGCGTTGGCTTTGGATTGTTTACTGGGCAGTCATTTAATGGTTTTTCAGGATTGTTGGACTTTTATGAGGCCAGCTGAGCATTTGATGTGTGATTTAGAGCAGCGTGAAGCTGATGATGAACACTGAATGTCAGATAGATAAGTGTGTTTCTGTACCTTTCACAATTTTGGCCTAAATCTATTTTTTTATATAAAGTATTTCTTTCTTTCTTTATGTATTTAAAAATAGTTATGTTCAGTGAGAAAGCATTATTATTATTATTTTAAAGCAGCACATCAAATTAGAATGATTTCTGAAGGATAATGTGACATTGAAGACTGAAGTTATTTTGATATGTAAGAACATTTCACTAAATGATTATTATTATTAATACTTTTTTAATAAATGTTTTACATTTAAAAATCGTATCAACCCCAAACTTTTGATCCGTACTGTTGATATAATTTACAGGTATTAGGGGAAGTTGTGGCCTAATGGTTAGAAAGTTGGACTCGTAATTGAAAGGTTATGAGTTCGAGTCTCGGTCTGGCAGGGATTTTAGGTGGGAGGAGTGAATGTACAGTGCTCTCTTCACCTTCAATACCACAACGAGGTGTCCTTGAACAATGCATCGAACCCCCAACTGCTCTCCCGGGTGCCGCTGCATAAATGGCTGCCCACTGCTCCGGGTGTGTGTTCACGGTGTGTGTGTTCACTGCTGTGTGTGTGTTCACTTGGATGGGTTAAATGCAGAGCACAAATTCCGAGTATGGGTCACTATACTTGGTCGTATATGTGTATTGTATTAATGTATTGTTTGTTTGTAGCAATCTGTTCAATTCTTTACAATAGTCTTTGTCAATTATTAGTAGTAGACCATTTGGGGTTTTAAATGCATGTTGAACACGTCAGAGAGAGAGAGTAAAATATGGCCGTGAAACCCTAAATTATGTTTTTAATTACAACAAATTATGTTATGACCCTTTTTAGGTCTCATTGTGTTGCATCTATTGATCATTTCATGAGAAGAAGCATAAGCTGTGCACTGTCATTGATTGACACTGATCTGCACTTTATTAAACCCCATTAGCAAACACACATGTGCCGTCACACTCGGGATGAAGATCACACATTTGCATGCTCACACACAAACACACACACTGACAGCTAGGAGAGCTATGAGCAGAATTCCTGCCTTCTCCTCGTGGAAGAGGAGGGTAGAGGAGAAACGGCTGGTAATCTGGGAGGAGGATGTAGGCAGTGATTGTGGAAGTGGAGAGAGTTTTTTTTCAGTGTGCTAAAGCTTCATCTGAGAAATTACATCTCTAAATTAATCCACTTTAAAGCACCAACAAACAACTTGTCAACCATCGTGACCAGCGCTAGCCTTTAATCTAAAACGTCTGACTGTAAAAATATTTTCCTGCACGGGATGTTTTTGTGTTTATTACTTTTGAAAGCCCCAGATCTATGTCCTGAGTCTTGATTTGGTGTGAATCAATATGATCAATACGGTTTGGGTAAATGATCCTGATTCAGTCATGCGAGACTCTATTTAGTCTGCGTGGTGCTGAAGGATGTCCAAATTTGGGAATTTGTCATTCACACTAAATATGCACAAAAAAGATTTTGTATTTTTTATTTCTCGAAATGTCGCTCCCTTTATTTTAGGACATTTAATGAAGTTCTTTTATTGAGTAATTTAACATTAACTTGATCTGTGGACATCAGAGCAGTTTCATTTCAGTTCCACGAAGGATAGAAAGTCATCCAGGTTTAGAACAACATGAGAGCGAGTAAATGATGACAGACTTTTTTGTTTTGGGCTGAACTAGCATTTGAATGTCTCTCATCCATAGATGTCACCTCTCCTCGCTCGCTGCAGTCTGCTGTCGTTTCTCCCGCTGTTCTCCGTCTGCTTTTCCTGTGAAGAACCATTAAAGCTGACTTCAGGACGTGCTGTGATCTGTTGAGATTTGGTATTTTTTTTGGGTGCTCAGTGTTTCGATTCAGGCTGACTCAGGCAATAAAAGGAGACGTGAACAAGAGACGAGAGAGATGCTGGCCACCACAGTCAAATTTACAAACCTTTGTTTGTATCAGAATGTATAAAAATGTTTCTTAAAAAGTGTTATAGTAATTAATGAATGAATGCATAAATAAATCAAATTTGTTGTACTGATGTAACCGTTGATCGCATTAAAACAAATAAATAAATGTATTTAGTCAAAATACATTTATAAAAAAAAGTCCATTTAAAAACCTTATTAATCCACATATGAAAAATAATGAAATAAAAATAAAAGCATTTGTTGTAATGACTTCAATTTTGGTTGTATTAAAATAAAAATAAAAAATATATACAATTATTAAATAAATAATACATGTTATTATTTATTTAATTAATAACTATGATACTTTTTAGGATTATTTGAATAGAAAGTTCAAAAGAACAGCATTTGTTTGAAATAAATATTTTTATATAATATTCTAAATGTCTTTACTGTTATTTTTTATTAATGTGCCTTTGATGAATATACATATATTTTATTTAAATACATATTTAAATAATAATAATAATAAGCCATACTCACTCTCACTTTTGAACAGTACTGAAAGTGTCCAAAATAAAGTCACAGACAACCATAGTATCGGGCAGTAAAAACCACAGAAATGTAAAAACACAGATCAGTGGATTGTGACTTGCATCACCTCAAATGACTCTGAATGACTACATGGCTGACGCACAGCATGAATAAATCAGTTCAGGTTTCATCAAATACACACACACACACACACACACACACACACACACACACACACACACACACACACACACACACACACACACACACACACACACACACACACACACACAATACAAACCAATCAACAGCTATGAGTCTGAGCAGCTTCATTATTTGCAAATGATTTGCAGCTCTGACGGAAGCTTTGTGCTCCGCGAGGAAGGATTGGGGCAAATATTGGAAAGCTGCACTGTAATAAATAAGAAAATAAAACAGAATGCATTAAAAATGCCAGAGCTTCTGTAAGTAATTTCATTTCTCTGCGTGGATGTAATATATTTACTTTTTTCAGCGCTGTTATGGAATATGAGATGGGATGGCACTAAAATGAAATTGATGTAAATTTGGAAATATCATATTTAATCCATCTGCAGCGGCGAGGCAGTGACAGATACGAAGGTGGCTGTGATTGAGTGTAAGATCATGACCGGAGACGTTTGCATCAAACCACGGGATGATGTGCTGAGGAAACCCTGTCATTATTCCATCATCATTGGATGACTCGTTTACGTTCCTCATCTCAAACATACAATTAAGACAATTGTTAGCCACACCCACATCCGGCCCTGTCATTACGACTCGAGTCGCTGCCATTGTTCCAGCATCAGTGGAGGAGTCTTTGTGTTTCCACCTCTACAATTAGGAAATTAGACTCAACCGCATTCACTCAAGCATCATTCTCAAACACAACTGTGTGGTTTTAAGCCCTTTAATCCAAGAGCAAAGGAACAACAACAAAAAGTGCAAATCTGTCACGGGGGGGTTAAAGGGTGTTCTTTGGTACAAAAGCTAAAAGGTAAGCTACTGTGCATTATTTAACTTTCTTTCTTTCTTTGTACAATTATTTTCTAATCAAATAAATACAACCTTGGTTAGCATGAGAGACTTTCAAAGTCATTGAAATTAATACAAACTGAAAGTATGAAGTACCAAATGTTTGAATTGTTTATGAAAAATAACAAAATAAATGATTAAATAACAAAAATAAATAAATATAAATATTTACATAGCATACCACTCAGTTACATAATTTAGCAATCTGTCATGGATGCATAAATAATTTTTAGCATATATTTTAATATCCATTGTTTCTTTCATTGTATTTTTATTTAAATATTAAATATGCCAGTACTGTATATTTTATCTTCACACTACCAATATAAAAATTTTCACTTATTGGCTACATGTAGGCCTGTATGAGGAATCCGGTATGCTCTGTTAATTAACTTTAAAGTCAAAAGTCTGAATTGCATCTTAATGAATATTATTCAGAAAATATAGAAAAATATTGGTGTTTTCTTTTATTGACAAGCTCTTTTCATAGTCTGTCTTGTCTGTGTTCTCGTTGCTTTCAGACTTTTGTTGAACTCCCTAATTTGCCTGTTTGTCACTGTCTTTGTATTGCATAACTTACATTTCACAGCACTTTTCTCAATCATTTCAGAGTTAATGCAGCGACGACCATGCATGTGAATGGAGACCGGCTCTGATGAGACTTTAGTCATCTAAATGTCCTTTTCTATCCTTAAGATGAACCTATGAGACCGTCAATGTGCAAATGAGAATCCACAAACGTGGCCGGCGATGAGTCAGACAATCTCATTCAAGACATGCTGTTGAAGGTGTTTTTGGGTTCTACAACCTTTAACACAACTCCACCATTACCCTTAATCACAGCGCCTGAACTCTCATTAAATAAGCACCATTACTGATCAGCAATGAACGAGACAGCACTATTTCCTCATTTAGTCAGGACCTGACCCTGTTCACCCAAGCATCCTTCACTTCTCCTGCTCTTCAGCTCTCTCTCAATGTCTTTTTCAATGAGTCACAACCACAAGAAAGGGTCGGGCTTTTGCTCTCCCTCCCTGTCTTTTGTCTTTCTTCCTCCCATCTCATTTAGAAGCAGCTACGCTTCACTCCCCTCACTGAGTCCCACAGGCAATTTAGGGAAAGTAGGCCAAAATGAAATATGGCCTCAATAAAAATCCCACAACACTTCAAATGCACATTGGCAATAAAACCTGCACAAGTGTATACATGGCAGGGCACTAAACAGCATGTTAGTTGGTTAAGTGTGTTATTAAGCGATAGCCAGACAAGGTTTTTCACTCCCACAGGTCCTGGGTCAGCACTACGTAGCTTCTGCAGACATAAACACTGATGCATTGTAGGGAAAAAACTGACCTGAGATCAGCAGATCTGCATGGTTCGTTGTTCCTCCATATTGACAGCTCAGCCAGAGCCTATAGCTCAGAGTGCTATAGCTCAGTAAATCACGCCGATCTGAGAATTTTACCTTCGTTCTTGCCGTTGAGCCACAGGAACAGATTCAGACTATAGCAAACAGCAACCACAATACAGCAGGGCTTGTATGGCTTTTTATTTACATGTCAACTTTCAAGAAACAACTGGGAAAGAAAATAATCTGGTAGCTGCGTTTCTAAACATATTTGCTGGTTTCTATTCTACACTCTGAAAAATGCTGGGTTTGTTTAAAAAAATATGGACTATGCTAATTTTATTTTTATTTTATTTCAAAAAAAGGAATGTACCAACATCTGGGTTGGGTCCATATTTGACCCAAAGTTACCCAGCTTTTTTTAGAGTGTACAACTCAGGCTAATTGTAAATACATGCCTGTGGCAACTGCAGAATGATGTATTAAGTTGCTTCATGCATGTTTTGGAACAGTTTCAGATTGAAATGTCCAGTGAGTGGTGCTAAAAGTGTGTTAAGTTTAATCTAAAACAGATGAATCTGGCAAGATGCTGCTTGATGTATGTATAGAGACAGATCAGAAATACAATGCTTGGTGAGTGGCACTAAAAATGTAATACTCTATTAATGATCTATTCTGTTTGTACTGATACGTTTACCAAAATCAAACGCGAGATAAAACTAAATTTGCTGAAGCCACCATGCCATTTTAGTTTCCTTATACAAGTCTTTGAGCTCTTTTATCGTGATTTGTTACTCGTGTTTCACTGGATTCGCACCAGAGTGCTCCACATCACAATTTAAGTACTGTACCAGGTGCACTACCGAGCAAGTTTACAATGTTCGAAAAGTAAAGTAAGCTTCAAATATGCAATATGGATATTTTTCTTACAAAAAACGCATGGATTTGCTACAGGAGGCCCTTATTCATGCCCCAGAGCAGTGCGAGGCACATTTTACTACAGATGTGCGTGTTTTATTTGACGTCTTGTGTTGAACAGAAACACCTGCCCATTGCAATGATAACTCTTGGAAGTGCCAGGACAATTTATAAAATAACTGCGATTGGATTTGTAAAACACAGGCAAATTTTCCTTTTTGGTTGAACTAACCTTTTAAGTTAGAGGTTGGGTTGTGGTTTGCCTGCCTGCTTGGATTATTAAAGACTTTTAATAATGCATTACATTTATATGGTGTTTTTCTAGGCACTCAAAGCGCTATACATTCAAGGGGGAAATCTCCTCATCCACCACCAGTGTGCAGCATTCACCTGGATGATGCGACGGCAGCCATAGTGCGCCAGAACGCCCACCACACACCAGCTTACTGGTGGAGAGGAGACCGAGAGATGAAGCCAATCAGTGTATGATGATTGTTAGGAGGCCATGATGGTCAGAGGCCAGTGGGCGAATTTGGCCAGGATGCCGGGGTTACACCCTTACACTTTTTCGAAGGACATCCTGAGATTTTTAATGACCACAGAGAGTCAGGACCTCGGTTTAACGTCTCATCCGAAGGATGGTGCTTTTTGACAGTATAGTGTCCCCATCACTATAGCATTAGGACCCACACAGACTGTAGGGTGAGCACCCCCGGCTGGTCTCACTAACACCTCTTCCAACAGCAACCAAGTTCTCCCAGGAGGTCTCCCATCCAGGTACTGACCAGCTCAACCCTGCTTAGCTTCAGTGGGCAACCGGTCTTGGGGTACAGGGGGATATGGCTGCTGGTTTTGATCATCATCTTCATGATGTGTGTCAACCTTGTGTGACAATAGTATTGTGCAAGGAAACATGCAAAAATAAGTCTAATCTACCCTGTAGGCATAATCAGTAACAGTGTGTTACTGACTCTAGTGTTAATTTTAATTGGAAATTACAATGAATTCTATGTATAGTTTTGCAAAAATAGTTAAAAATCTCTTTCCAATACGTTGCTATTTTAAGATGGTTATTAGCATGTTCAGGTTGGTTATTAGCTTGTGAATCAGTGACTATGTTCCAAAACCTAGGGGGAGCATATGTCCTCTTTATCCCCGGCATTCTCACATGCCTAAAGTGTACAGGTTTTGGCCTATTCCACTTTGTTTTGACAATAGGAAAACAAATTCAACACCAAGAATTTTATACAATTTAGAACTCCCAGCCAGGACATGTCTGGGAAAAAGGACATACAATCTCTATACAAAACCCAGAATAAAAACTGATATGACCAGCAGTTAGCTGGATCGGTGATGGTACAAGATGGCTTATCCGATAAAGACCAGCTAGGACCAACAAATGACAAGTCTGGACATGCTATAGACCAGCTACTATGTTTCAGAACAGCTGTCAGCTAAAGTTGGATTTTCCAGCATGGTTGTAAACATATTTGTATGTTATTGAAATGCACAAAAAAGTGAAGATTAAGATCTTTCCGGATTCAGAGTCAGGAGCTGCACTCATACGTTAGATAGAAAATAGCTGTCCGGGGGTGTTGCCAAGATGGCTGGTGAGTGAACTGAGTGAACTTGCCTTAAAGCGACTATAACATAGTAAGTGTTGCATCAGAGAAGGAGGATGAGAAAGTGTGTGATGTTTCATTGATTCACCCATTACATACAAACCAGAAAACTCTGCTGAAACAACGCAGAGCAGTCAAAGCTCTCTCGTTTCCAAAGCACATTGCATAAGTTAGTTCAATCAATACTGCTCAGACCCAAAGCAGCGGTACAGTCCAGTGATTGTGTGTGTGTGCCTGCATAACAGAAAAACCCTGTTAGATCTTATAATTCCATTTCTATTGACTTTTAAATGGGATTTCACAGATTTTCTGCACATTTTAGCCAATTTCTCCAGCTGTCTTTTTGAGAAGTAAAAGTGCAAAAAAGTCATAAGTTATGCTTGAGATTGGCAAATATATAGAATGAGCTTTATGACACTTATTCTTCTTAAAAAGATGTTTCGACCATATTTCCAGCTATAAAGGTCTAAGCTGCACCATAATGTAAGAACAGCTTAAGAGGATGTCTTTGTGAGCTAAAAAGGTATTAGTCAAGGCACAACAAAGCCACACAGCAATGCTTAAATGCATTTTCATAACTCAAGACTTTCGGAGGTATGTGTTAAAGGAAAATAGGGCTGTGACCCACTTTTAGGATTAATACAAGCGTGTTCTCTTCACCATTGTGGTGTGCTATTCACATGAGAATCTCATTGTGTGTGTTCTGAAGAAAGGTGGAGCACGTCACACAAGTTGTTCTTGAAATTGCATCTTCAGCAATTCTTCTGCTATTTTAAATGGATAGCAAGATGAAAACTTTCATTAAAAAAAATGATATGAAAAACTTACTGCAGATATCCTCTATGCTAGGCGAAGGTAACACTGTTGAGAGAACTGATAGTATAGTCAAGTTTAACATCGTTCATTGATTGTAGAGTTGAACAGCATTGTTACATTCAGTGTGAACCAAAGAGCCAAGTTTGACTGGTTAGCATACACACACACAGACACACACACACAAACAAGCACGCATGCACGTACGCACACACACACACACACACACACACACACACACACACACACACACACACACACACACACACACACAAGCACGTACGCACACACACACACACACACACACACACACACAAGCACGTACGCACACACACACACACACACACACACACACACACACACAAACAAGCACGCACACACGTATGCACGGACGCACACACGCATACACACACACACACAAAAGTTAGGGAACATTAAGATTTTGTTATATATATATATATAAGTTTATTATGCTCATCATGACTGCATTTATTCTATTAAATATTTGACATTAGTATTGTGAAATATTATTGCAATTTAACATTTTCTAAATTCTTTCAAAAGGTTTCTATTAAAATGTTTAAAATATAATAAATTTCTCATTTACTTTTTAATTTTTTGGAAATTGTGATACTATTTTAGGATTCTGTGATGAATAAAAAGTTAAATAATTGAGAGTTAAAAAAACAGCATTTAAATAAAAAATAAAAAAATCTAATAAAAATAAAACAATTTATACTTTTATTCAGCAAAGACGTGTTATAATGCTAAAAATTTATAATAAAGGCTTATGACTTCAATAGTTTAAAATTATGTTTTAATAGGCTTTTAAATGATGATCTATGCAGTTTTTTATTATATTTTATTTGAGTTTTGGTTAAGAGTTTTTTTTTTACTACTTCTTTAAAATAAATTAAATGAGAAATGTTTGTATACTTAACCCTTGTGTTTAATTTATGCATATATGCACTGTATTTATGTATGTTAGCTAGCTTAGTTAGTTTTAGTTTAGGATAATAACCCTTTTGCAGGTATAGACCTTCTTAGTATGGACAAGTTATTAATCATGAATTTCTGTGCATTTGTTTTCATTGTGCATTTTAACATCCTGATCAAAATTACATCAAAAGGTTAAATAGAGAAATATATTATTACAAGTTATTACAGTTCATAACAATTACATGTTATTCCATATACTTTTAAAGTGTCTACTTATCTAGACAACTATATTATAATCTTATGTAATTCCCCCCCCCCCCATCATTTGTAGCACATATGACTAATTGCTGCCCTGAGCATTTGCCCGTTGGCCTGCAGCTTGTCAAAGATTGTGTGACTGCACTCCTCCGCAGTTCCCTGTTAACCTCTTTAATGACCGTGTTCAGGATGATTTAGCATGTTACTGAGGATTTTTCATCATCAGAGAAGCTCATAACCTTAAAAGAGAGCGCAAAACACATTTAACCTTGGTTACTGATCTCACATGTGCTAAATATTTATAAAAAGCTAAAAACAGCAGACGTCTCGGGCCGCCTTCCACACGAATCTTGCCCCTAGATATGCTCCTATCTAAGATTACTTTAAAAAAAGATATTTCAATGTGTTACGCTCTTGTTTCTGCAGGCCCAGCCCATGTGAAGACTGTTCGTTCCCAGAGAACTCAAGCCTGCTGTATACAGTGATTTCATTTGCTGCTTGTCATATTGTGTTTTAACTCTTGTGTTGAGCTCGATATACTTTATTTGTTTTTGTGTTGCTGATCAAAAATTAACAGCCTTGTAAATATCTCATTATGCTATATTATAACCAAATCGTAGACTCAATCTTTTTGTCAACTTGTTTTCTTACAATTAGCACAGGTTTTGTATTTCTTTTTAGAAGTGGTTAATTGTAGGCCTTACAGATCTGAGCTTGTGCACCTCAATCTTTGGATGAAAAAAAAACACTGTTGGTTTATAATTTGACAATATTCACTCAAAACCTGAGATGCATACGCTCTGATGAATGATGCCTACAGTGCATAAACTCCAAAAGAAAAACACAACCTGTGTTAATTGAAATACGTTTTTGTATATAAAAGTTATAAATGTGGTAATAAGATTAGCATAATTAGAGATTTTCAAGCTATGTTTTCTTTCTTTGCCTTTCTTTTTTTTTACCAGGAAAACTACGAGAAAAAAAATCCTTAAAATTCAAAAGGAGTTGTATTTATTTATTTGTTTATTTTAAATAGTAAATTTCACTCCAATGCAATAACATTAAATTATTTTCAGGGATTCAGCCGTTCAGCCGTCAGCTGTCTGTTCCATTCAGCCGTCCTCATTTTTACACAAAATAAAACATTTTATTCTACAAGCCCAAACTCAAAAACACACAGTCCCTTTTCCAGAGACTGTCAAAAACATGTTGTCCTTTTAAGAACCTCTAGAATTAAATAGTTAATGGAGAAAGATGTTTTTAGGAACCTGATGATGCAATTACTATATCTACCAGCAGGGGCTAACCAGGTCATGCTAACCCGCTAAAACTGGACCACTTTGAACAATCACACTGTGCCCTTTTGACACTATCACAGAAATCTTATACTGCGCATCAGGTTTAAACCATGCATCTAGTTATTCCAAGTTCTCTTGTCCTCTGAGGTGTCTATTTTGCTGCTCTTCTCTTCTGCGGTGGATCCGTGGAGACGTGGACCTGTTGACCTTCACAGGTCTTAAGCAGAGAAGAAATTATTCTCACGATGCTGAATTGACGTTTTATACGTATTTCAGGGACCAGAAGCCCCTGTGAGACTCAACAGTACTGCGCTCTGGGTCTTAACCTAGTTTTTTGAGGACGTGGCCGATTGCAGATGGACACTTTCTATAGAGGTCCTGTTCTGTACCTGCACATGCACAATGTAGGCTGTCAGTTTTTCTTTTATCTCTCACGCACACATTGCTGAACACGTGCTCTGATAACTGAGAAGCGAAAAGTTTAGAGAACATCATTTGTAGCTCTTATGAACAAGATGAAACAGATAACATGAGATGTCTTGGGACAAAAAGTCTCTAAAATTAGACAGACTGAAATACTCCCTCGAGTCCCAGCCCCGGTTTGACACGATTAGAAGATGAGGGCGCACCTAAATGGAGGCTTTAATCAAACGACATTCAGTTCTCTTTTACACAGCTTGATCCCAGTATGACTGAGAACAGCAGTCTTCAGAAACCCTCATCAGCACATTATAAACATACACACATACACACACACAAATGCGTGGGGTTACGGGGGCGCTGAATCTAAAATAAAGCACGTTACAAAAACAACCCAGTTTTGTCAAATTTAGAACAGACACGATATGCTTAACTTTGACAGGTTTGGCAACAAAAACTAACAAATAAAGCTGGATTAAGCAACAGAATCAGAATGTAAACATATAGATTTTGTAGACAGTTATATACGTTAGAGAACGTTTATAGACAAATGCAATAAATACATGAATGCCTTATAATACATTCATTCGTGTAATTTTATATAATATTTAAAACATTTTAACGTTATTTAAATTATTTCGTTTATTTTAGGTACAACATATTTGAGCTTTTTTTCCCTTTCCAAATCTTGTATTCTACATTTGCACCGTTACATTTTCCTTTAAGGGAGCCTGAATGAATGAATGAATGAATGCATGAAGTTGTGGTGAAACATACTAAGGCAAACATCACTTATTATTACTTTTACTACTCAGAGGCTTGCTCAAAACTCTAACAGTATATAACTATTAAAGGAATATTTCACCCAGAAATGAAAATGTTCTGGAACCTTATATTAAAAATGTTTTAATTAAGGATTTGTGTCTTACAAACATGCAGTTTTTGGCTTTACACAATGTTAACTGATGGACTGGAATGGTGTGGATTATTTATTGTGATGTTTTTATCAGCCGTTTGGGCTCTCATTCTGACGGCACCCATTCACTTCATAGGATTGGTTATCAAGTGATGTAATGCTACATTTCTCTAAATCTGTTCTGATGAAGAAACAAACTCATCTATGTCTTGGTATGGCCTGAGGGTGAGTAAAGCAGATTTTCATTTGTGGCTGAACTTTTCCTTTAAACGTTGGCTCATAACTAGTCCTGCACCTGCTATGAACATGCATGATAGCGAAGAGTACTATTGCATTTTTTTTTCAGCCATCAGATGTACAGTTTTCACATAGAACAATGAAATGGTTATAAAAATATCAGAGACTGACACTGAAGAAATGATCTGGAAAGTTCAGTCATATCTAGTGATCAGAATAATTACACATTTCTGGATAAGCAACCAACCACCCAAAACACCCAAGCAGCTGCATAGCAAAACCCTTGCTTATCTTCACAAATGCACTGCACTAAGCCAAATCTGTTTTATTATTCCAGCAAAAACATACTTCAGTGATCAGGTGACTGTGCCACTGTTTTCATCAAGGTGCATGATGTGTTGATGACAATCATTTCTATTTTTTAAATACAGAAAACTGCCAACAGCAATAGTTTTTCTAATTGTCATCAGTAAGACTTTGAATGAAAAATCAACTGTCAGATAACGAGATCAGGAATAAACTTGTCATTCAAACCTATTCTATTTATCACGATAGTTACGCAGATGAGAAAAACAAACAGCCTAAAACGACAGAAACTACAGAAACTCTATTCACGGCTTCATCTTATTCGATTTGTTAAGACATTAAGATTGATGAGCTATACACACGTTTTTATTTCAGCTTTGGGGAAAATCATAACATAACTTAAGTCAATCATTATCATTAAGAATATTAAAAAATACATCAGCATGAAATTGGTCCGTATAGTGCATGTTCCACTCATTTCACAAATCATATAAGAACGAACTCCTAAATCCCTGCTCTGGGACTGAACAGATCGAATAAACGGGAAATGAACGTAATGCGGTGGGAAGAAGCTGCTATTAAAGAAGACTAGCAAAATTACTTCCAGTTTGTTCTTTGTAGTGTGTGTGTCTCAGTCATTTACGCATGAAAATATACTGCGAGGTAGAAATAAACCCACCACATCACATCACAGTGATTCATATTCGCCTCTGGTATGAATGTTCAGGGAAATAAGAACGTTATCTGATCTGTGCACTAGCTAACATACAGGAAGCACAGAAACAAACAAAACTGCGTTTGGTTAAATGGAGAACGGAGGAGAATCTTCTGAGTAATATGACCCCTAGATTTCAATAACAAGACTTTTGTGCAAAATGTTCCCGTGCAATCAGAAAAAAATTATTGACACTACAATAGCAAAGTGAGAAATATTAAATTCAACACAAATAAATTTGATAATGATTCAAAGGGACACAACTCCACATGAGAGGTCAAACTGGTGGAAATGGGTGAATTAATTTTAGAATTAAACACTCGCCCACTCGGACATGATCAGGTTAACTCACGACCCAACTGAACTTGAAATGATGATCCGTCAATGAGCCACTGTTTAGCAACCTCTCGGGTCAGTTAAATTAAACACCTGCAGTGTTTACAGTGGATTTGTTGACCAATGGTCTTAAAAAAGACTGCTTCTATTAATAAAACATGCCAGACAACTAGTAGATTAAAGCAATTTTAAAACTGCATACACTTGGTGAGACTTTAATTGTTGGATTATAAACATTACACATATTATAATATTGTTTCTTGTTCATCATTTATTGTTTAAAAATGCATTGTAGAGAAGTCTTTGCTTCATTTGAGAGTTTCACCACATCACTGAATATTATGTCAAATAATAATAGCATGTCACCCTCAAATTCAGGCAGACCAAAAGCATACATATCACATAGTCAAATCATATAAATTATTTAGATGAAGATTAACCCTGAAGTACTAAACTAGACCCCCCCGCCCCCCCAAAAAAATAATAAATAAATAAGGCAGGAAAAACTAAGCCATTTACTCTGGGCTACAATGAGCAACAGCACAGTTACCCACTAGCCAGTGACTCAGATTTGTGTCCCAAACATGAAACAAATTCAGCTGAAATCATAGCTTTTAACTAACATACTGCAGCTTGGGGCACATGCTGTTTCATCCATCCTCACAAACCCGCCATTTAAGATGCAGAAACAAATGACACAACAGCCAAAACGTGTCCACGAGCTTGGAAACACAACATGAAAACAGGAACTAAGCAAGCAAAACCATATTAGTGACCTCCTTTTGTGATTGGCCTATCTTCATCAGTAGCCTAAGTTATTATTATAAAATGGAAATTCATATTGTCAAGTGCCCGCTTTGATTGTATTTCAATTGGATTGGATTTGGATTTGACGTATGCAATGATTCATGTTCTTTTGTTAACCATTTGTGAATAGCTTCGGATTCAATCCTCTGAACCATTAAATGCATGTAAATACAAATCTGTCCCATCTCTTATCCAGGCATCTCAAAACCTCGCGAGGTTTGAAATTGGAAGCGCCGAGCGCACTGCGCGCAAGAGTGGGTCAGACGCCTGTAACAAACCGCGAAAACCCAAAACGTATCTCCTGGAAGAAAATACAGGGAGTCACTATCTGAAAGGGTAAGAACTGTATCTTTATGCCCGGAAAGCGTCTCCGTTTCCAAGCTCGTGGACGCGTTTTGGCTGTTGTGTCTGCATCTTAAATGGAGGGTTTGGGAGGAAGTTTGTTTACATGCCTGCTCGGGTGATTTCTGTGGACTGTGTTTTCGGTCTTGCTGGATTCTAGACTCTGGTTCGGTTTTTGGTTTGGTCCAAAGTTGCGCACCGCGTAAAAGCTCGTGGCGTTTTTACGCGACGCCGCGTTCATAGATTTAGCGTTTGTTTAACTGACGGTGCGTCACTTGTAAATGTGGAAATCATAATTTCCTTGATAAGTAGCGCTGTAATTATTGACTATTTTAAGACTGTTATCTGATTCTGCTGGCCTTATTATCAAAATGTCCCCACACTCTTAGAAACCTGAAAATATTATGAAATTGTAAAACAGTAAAAGTCATAGATGTTTCTAGTGAATATAAAGTATTATTATTATGCTTAGCTCTAAGATATTTTATTTATGTACACTTAAATATATATTATATTTATGTTTTTGGTGTGTGCAGTTGCTAGGCTATCCTGGGTGGTTATTATATTAGACATACATTTTTATTGAAATAAATCTTTGGCAATACCTTTGCAATTTCTTTGTTCAGAGGAGTAAGTCGGAAAAGAGATCAATCTTGGAACTTTGTATTACAGCATGTCTCATGTTTCTTCCTCCTAGGATGACTCCCTCTGAAGTCACTCTGGGTAACTAGTTTAAAATTTACTTTCCTCACAGCCTTTATTGATTTTCATCTCTGTTATTCAGAGGAGATCAGTAAGACGCAACAGCAGCACAGTGTGGCTTCAGTAAAGACTTGGCCGTGTGGCATCTGCCACCGTCGTCCATGTGGATTTGCGAATTACATTTGTATTTCTCTCATGTCCCTCAAGAGCTCTGATTACATGGTCCAGTTCCTCATTACCAGCTCCTCGTTGTAAATCATTGAGTCTGGAGGACGCCCTGCAAACGAAACCAGAGATTAGGTCAGATCACACGCTGTGGCTGAAGTTCTCTCGTATCGTAGCTTAATTACCGGCCTGCCCACACTTCCTGCACAGAATAGATAATAGTATGCTAATAGAGTGTATGTCATAACCAGGTTTGGGCCCTTTAGACCCGTGAGGCATTGCTGTATCACTTTCTGATGCTGTAGTAAGGGCAGTGTGTCAGGCCGGGTCAGGACAACCGTGAGTCATGAGACCTGAAAGTGCTTTTTTTTAGTTTTTTAGTTTATGTTTTAAACTGGTTTGTTTTGGTTAAAGCTGGCGGTTCTTGTCTAGCTGGTAACTTATCATATATAAAATGTATCTTTGGTAAAAGCCACAATTACCAAATTACCGATATTTATTTACTGTTATAAAGTAAATAAATAAAACATTGAAGTAAGTCCATACTTCACTTTGGTTTTTCCTCCTTTCAGTCATCTTAACAAAAAAAAACATTTTATTTATAAAATGCATAATCAGCAACACTGATATTAACTATAAGCAAAATAATGTCTAATGTTTTCAAATGGAGAAAATAGGCAGAAGTCATATCAACTTCATTTAAACTACAGTTTTAGGTTTATAAGCTGTTTAATAGACTAACGAGGGAATAATAATTCACTGGATAATATTCTCTGGAATATTGAAATAAGCTATAACAAACAAAACATCGTATTTTATTGCATTCCTCAACTGGTATGTTATATCAGAATTATTCAAATGTTTTTGTCATTCTAGATTATGAAATAACTGCTGACAGCGGTTTATCTATTTACACAGAACTACACTCAAACTGCGATCGTTGCGTAGATATACATAATTAATTTCGATAGAGATGTGTTTATTGGCAAAATAATGGTTATATAGTAAATGTTAATATAATTTAGCGTGCTTCAAACAAGTGAATCTTGTGAACAGTTACATATGGTGGCTGTGCTGGAGCTTCTCCTGAGCATCAATCATTGAGTAAACAGAAATATGAAAGCGGCTTCACGAGATTATGATGAGCATATACAACAGAGAATTCAATTCAGTAATTCAATTCTGTAATAGCAATCCTTGCGCGCAGTTCTCAAATTTAATTTTTTTTTATATACGTGGCATTTATTGGTGAAATCCACAATTACAAAACCGATATCCGATAATGGTAAAATGCTTACATATCGGGAAAAATATCGATAAATCGATATATCTGTTTGATCTCTAATTTAGGAGCCTTTTTGTTTTTGTTTTAAATGAAATATCTTCTTTGCTGTTACATTAACAGTTTATCATTCTCATTCTGATCTGTGATTTCTGGAGCCGTATTCTCATTCCTAAACTTGTTAAAATTCTGTCATTTAATCATTATTAATCATAGTTTTTTTCAACAGGGATGGATTAAAGTAAAATGAAGCTATACAGCTAAATACATGTATAAGAATTCATTAAGATTTGTACATTTCTGAAGCTATGCATTCGTGTTATTCAGACCATCGAGAGAGCAACAGTATACAAGTGTCATGACAAGTCTCAGTTAGTCTAGCACAGTATGTTGTTTTTATATAGAATAGAATAGAATCTGTAAATGCTTTAAATTTTTGTATTATTTATATGCTGTTTTAGTATTTATGAATATTTAGATTTTTTCTTTTAGTAATTTTATGTGCTTTTTGTATTTTATATCTTTTTTGTTCAATCATTTTAGTACTTCAGCTTAAACTTATTTCAGTTTGTTGCCAACTAAGACAACATTTGTAAAATTAAAAAAATGTAAGGGTTTCAATCTAAGTATTTTACATTTAATATTTTATTTCAGCTTTAAAAACAATTCAATAGTTTGTTGTAGATACATTAACGTTTTTACGTTATGTTTTTAGCAGCATGATTTGACACAATGTGTACATTATGATATTGTTGAAGGTGTTGAATTTGTTACAGAGGGCTGTGATATTGTGACTGTGATGCAGAGAGGATGGATTTAGACACGTTTCCAGATAAGTTTTAGCCTGCTGACAGTCCAACAGTTAGTGTTAGCATGCTAACATCTCTCTGTGAGAAACTGGCTCTGCATTCATCTCCTGAAAATAACAGATACACAATTAAAACTGTTGTACATTTTGTATTTGCTTCTGATCAATAAAATCGTCCTCAGTCACAAAGGAAAACTCTGCAGGAAGGCTGAGGAGAGTCATGGCATTTTTCAGAGCTCTTATTATTTTAAAGCACACAGCTCATGTTATCTCTCTCTGTTTCTGTTCATTTTATGCTGAGCATTATCTAAAAAACTAAACATCTTACGTTGCCGTTATCTTACACAGTCTTTAAGGGCAACAGATGTTTCCTGTTATTTTTAGACATTTCTCAATTATCAAATAATTACTGCATCAGCCCTAAGCGATTTCCACAGAGTTGTTTAACAAACATTGAACTCTTTTTGCCCATTTTTCATGCATTAGGCTAGTCATATGCTGGATAACCAATGGCTTGTTAACCATCCTGACCCATCCCTAGTATGAGTTACAGTCCTCCTTCAGCTGCACTAACACTGAGTGAGATCTAGACAGATCTTGATTTTAAATCACTTCTTTGAAATCTGATCAGTGTTTTATGGTAGAGAGTCTCAGATATGTGTGTATATACGTCTGGCAGCATTTGAGTCATAAATGTGGCACGTTGGGTGTTTTATGGCCGTGTTTTGTGGGCTGACAGGCAGACGCAGCAGTGTCCGACAGCACACTGTCTAATGGACCCATTGTAAGCGCTGGCACAGGGAGCAGTGTGTGTCCAGAGAAGTGCAGAGCATCGATCCCTCAAATCAGTATGTAGCTGCCACTGAAGTTTTCTGTAAACAAGAAGTTCCTGTAAGGTTTTGTGTGGAGCATTTGAGTTGCAAGTATTGATAAAATAAATTGACAATCAAATAATGTCTGTCAACGCTCTCTTTTGACATTTTTGACATCACACAACACGTTGTGTTTTAAAAAGTCACTTATGCTCACCAGTGCTATACACATTTATTTACACACACACACACACACACACACACACCACACACACACACACACACACCACACACACACACACACACACAGCACACACACACACACATATATATAGATTTAAAATGACTGTTTTTTAATTAAATATTAAAATGTAATTCATTCTTGTGATCAAAACTGAATTTAAGCATTCTAATATGCTGACTTGTTGCACGGTAAACATTTAATCTTATTATTAATGTTGAAAACATTGACTGATAGGAAACTGTGATGCATATTTTCAGGAATAGAATGTTCAAAAGAATATTTCAAAAGTTCAAGAGAAAAATATATATACATACCTGAATATATTTGAATTTTGATATTTTCTTAGAAAATAAATACATAAATTGGACTTTTGATCTGTTTAATTGCATTGCTGTATAAAAGTGCGAATATCTTAAAAAAAATCTTACTGACAAACTTTTGAACATCAGTGAATATTAAATCAAGACTGCCAGTTATATTGGCACAGTAATAGCTTTAACATATTTTTAGCTAAACTGGAAACTTTGTTTGCTCACCAAAATTATAAATTAATCATAATTAAAAAATAAAGGTTTTATGTGAGTTTTAAATAACCATATGGGTCCTTTAAGACATTATCTTTAATTTACTGGCCAAAATAAACATACTTCACTTCTTTCTTTTTCTTTCTTTCTTTCTTCTTTCTTCTTTCTTTCTTTCTTTCTTTCTTTCTTTCTCTTTCTTTCTTTCTTTTCTTTCTTTCTTTCTTTCTTTTTCTTTCTTGTTCTTTCTTCTTTCTTTCTTTCTTTCTTTCTTTCTTTCTTTCTTTCTTTCTTTCTTTTCTTTCTTTCTTTCTTCTTTCTTTCTTTCTATACCAGCTTGGTCACTAATATACACCACTTTGGTATTTCCACTCTTTATGTTTGTCATTATATTTCTCGCTTCATTGACCCTGAAATCACTGTATTTGTTTCTTCTAAATCGAGTGGAAATATATAGTTAAAATCAGTTCTTGTTTTGTTATTTATCTTTATCAGTTATTTTGTTAAACTTGTTCTTCTGATAGAACGTCTTTCCTCTCATCAGGTTCATTTTCTTCTCTCGTGGAGTTTAATCTGTGCTGTTAAGCCTTTGAAACATCTTTTGAGATCAGACATATCATCATGTATCTCGTAGTTAATAACTAAGCCACCATAGTTATTATGTTCACATAGCTGTATGTTTTCCTAAAAAGGTTACAAATCACAAGGGGAAACAGTGCAGCAGCATTCCTCTGATAATTCCCATCATGCTCTTCTGACTCCCCCAGGAAGTTTGTGTGCTCCTCATCCTGATCTCCATGAATAACTGGAGATGGTGCGATTGGAGTGAGTCAGAATGTAGAAATGTGCTAGATCTTATTCCAAACTGCCCAGCACAGATCCGAGGACTGTGGCAGGCCTTTTGAGAGTGCTGGTAGGGGGGCGTTTGTGATGAGGGACTGTGGGAGAGTCACAAACAGATGAAGGTATGACGCCATTAACTATTATTACTACAGGCAGACGTCACAGCTGTGGCATTCAGCTCTGGGAAATATTATCGGAGTTTCCTTTATTAAAAGTGTTCAGAAAAAAACCCTCTGTCTGTTGAAGAAGTGTTCATGTGGGTGATATTTGGAGTCGTTCCGCAGCCCTTGCTGAACTGATATCGATTTGGAGGGAAAGCATGTAGACTGATGGATTCATAGCCACAGTAATGATATTGTTTTTAAAAACCATCATTATTATTATATAAAGCAATAAACAGAGGTGGACAGAAATTCAATTACTTGAGTGAAAGTACAGATACGGCCTTTGTGTTTTGTTAGGAGATGCACAACAGTTCTTCTGTGGCTTTATAGGTAATATTTTAATTGACATAATTAGGCAAAATTAAACCATTGTGTTGTTGAATATATACTGCATGTTAACATCTTATTGAATTGTTGTAGGTAAATATCAAATTTGGCAACTGGTCAGTGTTTAAAGTTGTAAAATAACTTCACATAACCTACAAGAATGATTACTGATAGTCTGCCTAAATAAAAAAGGCTGCTACATAGTACGAGTATCTACTTTGAGTGCCTTGATAGAAATGTGGTAGGAGTGGAAAGTATGATATTTGTCTTTAAAATGTAGTGAAGTTAATGTCATACGTTTCCAGATTTTTTTTAAATGCTCCAGTAAAGTACAGATACTCAAAAAGTGTACTTAAGTACAGTAATCAAGAGAACGTACTTGGTCATTGTCCAGCTCTGGAAATAAAGCTAATCTGATATTTTAGTTTACAAACGTTATAGATGTGTAAACTTTGTAATACACATTTCTAGTCTGGTGCACTGAATGATATTTTAAGCTATGCAATGCACATTTCTCATTATCCAATCAGTCATAGAGTAAAATCTGGCCTTACGGTATTTATTCTTATCCTGTTTCACTTGAAAATCACATTATTGGAGTAAAATGGGGTTTGAATGCCGTTTCATGTTGACTTTAAGCCAAATGTTCGGATTGGCCTTTACAAAGGTATGATGCTCGTCCTAAGAACTGCAACGAAAGTCCCAAAAGCCGTCCTCTTGGGTCTCATTGAGATCCGCTTCAGAGGTGCTTGACAACTCAACCCAAATGTCTGATTTCTCTTCGACAAAGGTTAAAAAAGTATGTCTAAGATAAGACAAAGATATGAGTGAAGAGGGAAACAAAGTTGTCTGAAGGCTTGGCCTAAAGGGACAAAACGAAAAAGGGAAGGCGAGAGTCTTATCTTCTCAATTCCACCTGCAGACACAAGAGATTTGCTGTTGTCTTTCTGCATTGTCGGTCGGATAAAGTGCTGTGAATCTTCAGGGATCTCCTGACATTAAACATGCCATTTACATGAACCTGGCACCAGTGTTATGATGCCGCTGTCGAACGAATAAAACCGTCATTAGTTCACTCACCGTCATATATCTCTCAAGCTATCTCATGCTTTTGTGGGTTGACCTCTTGTGGTCTTTTGGTCTTTCTTTAGTCCTTTTCTTCTGACACATTAAAAAGGTGTGTGTGTGTGTGTGTGTATACATATATATATATATATAAAGCAGTAAATTCACCATTTTGGAAAGACATTTCAGCATATTATCTTCTAAATGCTGATTTGAAAACGTGCCATTTCTTGCAAAGGTCTCTAATGAATTCTTTATTGCATATGATTTTTTTAAATTTGTTTCATCAGTCAGGCATTAAATTGCAAAACTAACATGGATTCTGAAAATTGAGACCTAGTCCTTTGTCCTTTTGTTCAGATTCTTCCTCATTAGTGACAAAGTTCCTACGACAAAACTCTATCGGTTACATTGATTTATAAATTAGGGTAATATTTTATGTACAATTAACATTAAGACTTAAATCAAAGTATTGCTGACTTGATTTACATGTAAAATCTAATAATTAGTGGTGCCTATTATTCATTATTATTAAAACTCTAACTTTTGAATCTTTACACTTGTTTTAAATTATCAGGTTTCTTAATGTTTAGAAAGAAGTCT
>QVTF01024941.1:355000-402122 GCA_003573665.1 Oxygymnocypris stewartii | reverse complement strand
CCATCCTCATAGTAATGAACCTGGATCTTCAGCACTCCCACCACCTGAGCAGTGGGCTGAGAAATGGTGAACTTCCATTCCGATCGGCAGCGGCCGTTCCTGTATGCAGACAAATGGAGGAAGCTTATCGGTAACTGGTCTTACAGACAAGAAGAACGAGACTGATGGCATTTCTAGTAGCTATATTATACTACAAAAGCCAATGTTGCATGCAATCCACCATAATTACTGTAGTATGCAAAAGCCATTCACTGTTAAGTTCCTAGTATTCTACATCACGGATATAACAATGACAATCTCAAGTGTTTGTGCACATTAGCATTAAAGATGATGTTCTTTTGAGCCGTTAAGCCATGTGTTTGTGTTATCTTTATGTGTGAAAAGAGCCAACTAGATTGTCAGTACTACGAGTAGGCCGTCCTTTGCAGTCTAGTGCACCTGTTCTTCATTCAAAGACACACAATAGTCTCTAGATCCAGAAGGTCCATGATCTGGGTGGGCAGCGCTCATTCCCCACATCTAAAGATCATATATCACACTTGGAACAAAGCCGGTAACTGCGTCAGGCATACAGCCTCATACAAAGCAAAGAGTGAACAACTATTATGGATGTTGAACATGTTAAGAGTATAAGTCAAAAGTCTAGTGACATCATTTTTTGTTATTCCACAGTTTAGTACAAGAGGATTTCTCTCATACAACTTCAACGAATTAATCCTGGGAAATCATAATAAAATGTCACTGCCAGGGTTTTAGCTTTAAAGGTGCCCATTGAATGCATTGATCCAGTATTTTAAATTGTTCTCTGATATCTACATAGAAGGTATGTGGCTTAGGTAAGGGCAAAAAATCTCCAGAAACGATTTTACATGTCCATTTACAACCTTCGGATTTCTCCCTAGAACGAAACGGTCTGTTACTGGCTTATTTGGCAGGGTCATGAATAACAATCGAGCCCTGCTCTGATTGGCTGTTTCACAGTGCTGCTTAATGTTGACCTCTGCTCTGATTGGCTGTTTCACAGTGCCGCTCATCAGCAACAAGGAAACACAGGGACGAAAATATATATGTAAATACTTTCTCTCTCGCTAGTTATATCGTCGGGTAATTATATCAGGGAGCCGTTATTAATATGCGAGGCATTGAAACTGCTTTTTGAACAATCCAGTCAATCGCGTTATAGTTTCACTTTCAAGAGACACGATGCACAAACTCGGTTTATATTATGGAAGCAACAAGTACTTAACACACATTTCACAAGATCAGACGCTGTCAGTGGTGCTCAGGATCTGTAATCATTCGCTATCCTCATCTCTCCTTACTCTGTTTATGTGGTAAGTGAAATAGTATGTACTGTAACAGGCTACAGCTAACAAGGAGCTAACCATGTCCCTTTAGTGGCTCGTGTCACTTCCAGATACTGATAGTGCTTTTTGTTTATAACTTGTAATTATATTTTACCCCCCTTTATTACTTTCTATTTGATTGTATGTTTTGAAGCTATATTTACTTTTAATTCTTAAAAATAATTCATTAATATATTATTCGTCTATATTATATTATATGGTATAATATAATATATCGCATCACTCCTAGCGAAAATGCGATTTAAGTCATACCATTAAATGGAGAAGGATAAAGACGTTACCAGAAATTTTTGGGCTGAAACTGATGCCCCTCGATACAAGCAATGATAGTTTTCTGTCCATCGATGGTTTTCCCATAAACCTAAAAACAACAAGAATCTGTCAGCAAAAATGTTGCAAAAAACACTAAGAACTCGCTTTATTAAATGAGAGGTTCCTTTAACAAGTGAAAATGAGATCTAGTGAACTCACAGTGCAGACTCCAGTGGGGTAATGATCTTTGACGTACGCCCTCAGAGCTTCGTCACAAGCATCCCTCCACGGCCTGAGGGCCGCCTCACCCTCATGAGACTGTGGGTCAGTCGCCTCTTTCCTCAGGTGGTCAAACTTGAATGACTGTTTCTTACGAGGGTCAAAAAAACGTCCGCGGCCGAGGTCTCCATGCTCGGTGATCAAAACCTGCAGTTTGGAAGCAGTTCAAGTACAATTTAATACAAAAATCGGTTTAAACAGACCCTTCTTTCCTTCTGTGGAAGTTGTATATTGATAACTGGTTTACATTATTTCAGAGGGAGAACATGTTTCTGACAAGAAAGTTTACAGTTTTTTTTGGAATAACGTGCACTGGTACATCATGCACAATATGACTATGAGATTAAGAAATTAATTAGGGTGTATTTTCAGTTCAAAAGTAATTGTTATAATCACCTGATCATCACTTCCATCAAGTTTAGCAGGTGTGAATTGATCCATGTTGTACTGGGCAAAGCCACTGTCACAAACAGAAAACATTGTGTATAGCGTAATATAATCAAGATTTGCAAGATTATCAGTTCATCGTCGATTAATGATTCACAAAATGTGATCTAATTTAAATAAAGGGCTTTTGATAAAGCCACGGAGCTAAATATACCACTTCTCCACAGATCTATTCATATTGTGAAGTGGAATCTAACTGAAAGAGACACTGAAATGAGTTGCATGCTCATGGCACATCTTGAAGAGAATCTAGATTCACATCATTTGCTTGCAGAAAACTGGCTTATGAAGGAGACAAGGAGGATAGTAAAATAATATGCATTCATATACTGTAATAAATACAAGCAACTCACTGAGCCGCCCCTTCCCTGAGCAGACTGTCATTATTGAGCAGTAGCCGCACATCTGAAACCAAAGAAAAGACGTCATGTGATATCATGAGCATTATGATGTCAGACAGCAAGTCATATACTGGCATACAAATATGAGAAACCTGGGGTCTGTAAGATTTTTTTTGTTTTGGAAAGAAAAACTCTTTATTCAGTAGGATGCATTAAATTGATCAAAAGTGACTATTAAGACAGACTTTTTGAGGGGGAAAAAAGTATAATAGTTTCCACAAAAATATGTAGCAGCACAACTCATTGATAATAATAATAAAAAGTGTTTTGAGCAGCAAATCAGCATATTAGAATGATTTCTAAAGGATCAGAGTAATGATGCTGAAAATTCAGCTTTGCATCACAGGAATAAATTACATTCTAGAATACATTAAAACAATTTCACAATATTACTGTTTTTAATGTATTTTAAATCATATAAACGCAGCCTTGGAGAAGATAAGAGACTTCTTACACAAACATTAAAAAAAATCTTACATCCCCAAACTGTCTGAATAATTGTAAAAAAAAATTTTTTTGCCTGTATATATATATATATATATATATGAGGCATTTTACCATTGAAGACTTCATTGAACTCTCCAGGGGGAGCATGGACGACAAAATTTGCAGCAATGCGGACCTGAGGAAACACAAAAACACTTATGTAGACAACAAGAGTGGTGTTTGCTTATGTACAACTCACAACCGAGGTGTCAGTGTTTACTCAAACTAACTATTGCAGAAAACATCGAACACCTCAAAAATACCCAAGAAAAACTTCTCGTTCAAGAACAGGCGAAAAGAGTACATCCAAACGAGTTTTATGAACCACAGCCTAATGCCACTGACATACATTTCCAGAGACTCTAGGAGCCAAAAGCAACTTAAACAACAAATACCAACTAAAGAGCTGGTATATATTTGCGCTTCCTTTGAAAACAGGTCAAATGCTGCCTGAGATCACACACTGAGCCCCTCTCTGTGTCACTCCTTAGAAGGCTGCAGAATTGTGGCTTTTCTTAGCAGTGCACATGTAAGCATTAAGAGCCGGTGACACTGAGTCCAGCGCTGGCTCCACAGATGTTTCCCATTCTGGACCCATTCCAGCACTTCTGAATGTGGAAACCTCTACAGGCTCTGTCTTCAGTGACAAACACAGACTAACAACAAACAAATACTGTAAAGACCACTTGTAGAGCATTCTGTCCACAAACAACTATAGTCAAGCTGCAAAAAATATATAATAATATTAACACTATGGCACACAATGCTATATAATGGTTTAAATCACACTGTAACATTAGGAAAATGTGTCACTACTTGTACATCATATAAAAACTTTTAATTCTGTGTTAATTCGAGATGTTATCTAGGATTCTACTGTTTTATTTCTCCAAAGCATTCATTGCATCACAGCTGGGTGTAACAAAATCATGCTATTCTGATTGGTGCCATTTCCTATATTATGCTGTTAGTGACAAAGATTTGCCACAAATATGCAAGGGTAAAAAATTATTATGTTATCACTAAGACAAAAAAGTATAAAGCATTGGTTAAAAGTTTGAATTGAGAAGTTGAAAATGATGCTGAAAATTCAGCTTTGCATCACAGGAATAAATTACATTTTAAGATACATTACAATAGAAAACTGTTTTCTAAAATACTAATAATATTTCACAATATTACCATATTTACTATAAATGCAGCCTTGATGAGCATGAGACTCTTCAAAAAACCTTTTTTAAATCTTACTAACCCAAAACTTTTCAACGGTAGCGGAAGAAGCGTGTATAGTTTCTATAAATATAAAATACACAAATAGAAACAGCCAGTAAATGATACAGTCTGTGTGAAAAAGGTTTTTTGTAAGGATTTTGTTTTCTGTGCATTGAAAAAGCATATATTCACATTTTCGGTTCCAATCACAAGATGACTAAATAATTAGCTATTCTTGGTTTCCTTGTCTAATCATGATAGTGAGGGAAATCAATGCCTTACTGTGTTTGCATCAATAATTGGTTCACACAATAACAACTGAAAACCGACAAATCACTCATAATCTAGAATTCGAACAACTGCCTTTTTCCGCTGCTATACTAAATCATTTTTTGTGGTTGTAATATGTTCTCCATCTTGCTCACACTTTAAGTAGGAAGAAGGAAACTGCTCTATTCCCAGACAACAGCTTTTTGCTTAATAATGACAAAACATCTAAATACTAATTAGTGTATTTAACATTATTGCTAAAAATTGCCATCCAATTCCTATATTATCCTGTACAACTAATAATTGAATTATTCTTTTTTTCAATAATAGAAAATATGTGCCCTGAAGCACAAGAATCTTTAGCTCCCACTGTTGAGCTGAATAATATAACAGTGGAATTTAAATATCGTATCTAGAAAATCTTGAGCAGTTTGCAGCTGCAACACACTCTCCACATCTAAGCATTTCTGAAATGCTTCTTCCCTCCTTCAACTGGCCTCAACACGACTGTTTCGACTTTGCAGAGGGGCGAGTCCGCGCGCGCATCAGAACAGCCCCTGACTCGCATCATGGGCTCGGCGGCGTGAGACAGGAAGAGCCGCTCGAATGTAAGAGCACGCAGAAAGAGGGCTGGGTCACCGAGACTCAGCTGAGAATACAAACAAGACCCGAGCTGAGGTTGCGCCTCTAGAAAAACACTTCCCCTTGATCTCATTACACGAATCTAAAACGACAATTAAATGTAGCCATTTATATGTAGGATACTATTCGAAACAAATACATAGCAATACGGGAAAACTGACCTTAAATAAGTTTTTGTATAAAAATGAACTGTACGTTACTAAGAGACTAAGTAATGTGACAAATGATAAAAAATGACGTCGCAAATATATACGAAAATATTTTATAATGTCTTAAGTTGTTCATTTTGATGAAGGGATTTTTCCTGATTTACGTTAGATGCACCAGTCCGAGCCTCTTCTAATAGTCCGTAAACTCAGTAATACTTCCAAAGTTGATGTAAAACAGCAAATATTATCTAATAAATTACATTTTCTACATACAGTAGTTAAGTATTAATAATATTAATCTCTAATCTCAGTCACAATCTACACAGTCTAGCGTCTGAGAGGAGTGCGATCATCGATTAGATCGAGTTTCAGTTAGCTTGCTAGCTTCCTTAGCACGCTGTTCATCGCGAAATGTGTAAACTCTAAAACATCCAATGTGCGTAGTAACATTTATGACACGTTAATGTCAATGTATAAGTCGTACATATCCCAGTAACAGAGGAGGGAAGATCAACCAGAAAGCATGAATTGATTATCAATTACCTTCTCCTCGTCGGAAAGCTGTTCCTCAAAGTCCGCCATCTTGGCTCAGCCGGACCTGCCCTGTCAAACTGCATCACGGGAAATCCCTCACAAACATGACAAATGAGTTCAAAATCGCATATTTACACGCTTAACGTTATATGTAGCTACTGAAATTGGGTTATGACCACTTTGCATACCATATGATATTTAATGAAAAAAATAATATATGTTGTATGTAACTTAAAAAGTTGTCATTCATGTTTCAAAGTCTTTGTTTAAAAATATATAATCCTTTACACGATTGTCCAGGCATATAACCTGTAGACGTGTTTTGTTTAGTATCCTGTTTGTGCTCTTGAATTTCTATTATATATTGTATGTTGTTCTCAATACAAAATGTTTTTAAAAAGCGTCTCCATAAGTATGATATACCAAGTATTTAATTCGATTTTTTTTTTTCACTTGTTAATAATACTACTATTATAAACCAATGTACCTTGCTTTAACTGTAATGCCTAAATTTCCATTATATATTTTACTCAATAAAAATTTAATCAGGCCATATTTGGTTTTGACTACAAGTTTCTCTGATTTGACGGAAATAGAGATGCAAGGTTTCTAGATTCTAGATTTACCAATCCTCGTTGAGTTTTGGATTAAATAATCCCATCCATATAATTAACTATCCATGAAAAGTGTGTCTCTATGGATCTTATGTAACGCATACTATTTAGGGAGTGTCACTAAAGATAGTTTCTCATTGTAAAATGTTATAACCGGTAACTGCGCAATATTTGCAAAGCATTGACTTATTTTGATGTTTAAGTTGTTTATGCATTGGTATTGATGGAAGAGTAATTTATATAAGTAGTGAAGACATTGCCAGGGCTCCTTCGTTTGAGACCCAATGTGGTCATTTAGGGATGTACCCTTGCTTCGTCACCGTTAGACTGCGTACAGTCAGTTTCGATTCCGGAATCGCCTACTAGTACAGATCACATCCCAAACTACTGACATATAAACATCAGCACAATGTCTTCTCTCAAAACATCATATGAAGTAGGGCTTGATTTCCTAGAGTTTCTGGGGCAGAGGATCTCGAAAACAGACAGAAACGAGCTTCGGGATATTTACAACTTTGAGTTTAAAAGGTTTGGAACAGTGACTCAGAGTCACCTGTCTGGCACATAAGTTTTGCTTCATTTACAAAGTTTGGAATAAATCATTATGTGTCATTTGTATACACCTGTTGTATATCACTTGTCCTGGTTCAGCTTGTCTCTTTCTACATTGATGCAATGTTTCCAGGTTGAGCTTAGTTGCATTGTTTTTCAGGGACGGAAGTAAAGAGCCCACATTTTCCAATGTGATCAGAGCCTTAGTATGTTGCAATAAAGCCACTACAAGGAATGGGAAAGTTATATTTCAATGGAAACCAAAGGTTAGATTAAATAATGAACTTCAATTTAACTTTTAGTGTCTTTGGTTAATTTCTGTAAGTTTTGAGATCAGCCAGTGTGCATAAATGTGACAGATTATTTAACTAATGCATAATGCCGTTTCATTTTGAATTTTAAGCAAAGAAGAAAATCATATTACATTTTCTTGTCTCTCCTCCTCTGACAGGTGCGTGTGTACTACTGCGATCAGTGGAAGTCATTCACACAGCAGAAAAGCACATCGGCCCCAGATTCTGTCCCAGCATCCTCTTCCTCTAAACCAGTCCTGACCCCGAAGAGGAAGCTCGCTTCAGAAATCCTGAACAAACTCAGAGTGAAACGGTGATCATCAGATATATAATTCTGCCTGTTTGTGTTCAATTAGGAACAACAAAATCATCTTTTAAATACATGATGCATGTGTGAAAAATTAATAACGTGAATGTCATCTCTTTGGCAAATTTTCCTCATTGTCACATGTGCTTCTCTTTCAGAGCTGAAATCATCAAGGACAAAGGAGGTGTTGAAATAACCTCTGACCCCAAGACCACCAAAGGGAAGGTTACGTTCATCATCAAGGAGCAGGGGAAGCTGTTTGTGGTGAAGTTTCACATCGTTAACCGCGGCGAGAACTGTGTGTACTTCACATACTACACAGCTCTGCACAAGATGCGCTGCTTCACTCTCATAGATGAGAGGAGAGTGAACCGTGTTTCTCCTCTTCTCCTCTGTCCAGGTGAGAAAAATAGACCGTCATCTAACAGATAGATAGATAGATAGATAGATAGATAGATAGATAGATAGATAGATAGATATGTGTAAAAACCATCGACTCTACCGTGTGACTTAACCGGGCAGGGACACTGTCAAAGGATATAAGTATCGCTTTTTATTTATCTTCTTTCTTATTGCTTGTTTCACTTCTGTTTTTGTTTGTATAACCAATTCTTTCTATGTATATATATATATATATATATATATATATATGGGTGTTTGGCTCAGTGTCATGTTAGAATAATTTTTATACTCATACCTTTTTATTGTTTTAATATTTTGAATTGTTTTTAGCTTAATTTTTTTGTTTTCATTTAAATGTTTAGTTTTGAAATGTTGGGGTATGCATTTGTCATTTTAGTTAATTTCTAAATTTTCTTAAATATGTATATATAATATTTATAGAGTTTTAACTTATAGTTTTTGTTACTTTTTCTTATTTGTAAGTCGCTTTGGATAAAAGCATCTGCTAAATGACTAAAAAGTTAAAAGTGAAATATGTATATATAGATAGATAGATAAACAAATTAAATTAGATGCTCACAAAAATGTCAAATTGATGTCTCTGCTAGCTGAGAGTTATGCTGTTGAAGTGCATTACAAAGTCCACCACCACGGACACTTTCCAGCCACCATGTACTTCGAGTTCTGTCCAGAGGCAGATCCTCCAGGTTCTGCTAAGCCCTTCTGTATAGTCCGAGAACTGGAGGCAGTGGTTCAGACTGGACTAGCTGAGACACTGGGCCCAGAGAGTCCATATAACCCCAAACAGAACAGACGACTCCGACCGGAGAAAAGGATTGTGGAAATAGGGGTACCACCTGAGAGGTTAGATTCATCCATCCATCCATCCCTCCCTCTGTCTGTCTGTCGGTCGGTCGGTCGCATTCAGCATTGTTGAATCACTCTTTCTCCCATTGTATTTTTCATAGCTTCAACACACATACTCTGAGGATTACGGTGAAGTTGAATCCCTATAGGTACCCAGCCTACTTGAAGGAGTTGGCCAAACACAAGCTGGAGGACTCTGAGCGCCTTTCACCCCCAGGGCGACTGCAACTTCCCAGAGTGAGGTAAGCAAGCATGGACTTTTTTAGAGCAAGGGAATTGTTTAAAATGTTTACAATTAGCTACACATCTCTCTCTCTCTGAGTATGTATCTGTATGTTCTCAGGCGAGTGTTGGACAGTCAGCTATGCATGAAGAATTACACTGAGTGCTTTCACCTCCTCCTACACCTGGAAGAGATTCAGATGGAGGTGGACATCAAGAAGTATGATCTCTACGGCAAGACCATGACCCTCGACAAATCAAGCAAAAAGTTGCTCATTCTCAAAGTGAGTGAGAAGCACAATTATCTAACACCAGATGTGTTCTTATTCATTCCAGATGGACTGAATGTTTATTTTTCTGACTACTTTGTCTCTGTCTTTAACTCAGGTACCAGGGGTGGCAGAGAACAGACCGTCCGTACTACGAGGAGATAAACTGAACGCCTGTCTATCAGAGGACAGGAGCCAGCCCATCACTGTCTATGAAGGCTATGTCCATCGTGTAGAACTTGACAAAGTTAAACTCGGCTTCTCCCAGAAGTAAGAAATGTGAAATATTACAAACAGTGATAACACGATACATAGCTTTCATGGATAGTAACCACACTCTAACATGTTTTTAACATGCTTCTGTACTAAATACCTAATTGTATATATACACTACTGTTCAAAAGTTTGGGGTCAGTGAGATTTGTATTTATTTATTTATTTATTTTAAAGACAATAAGTGACAGGAAAGACTTTAATAAGGTTACAAACACTGATCTATAATAGAGAACATATCAATATATATAGATCAGTGGTTACAAAAGATTTCTATTTCAAATAATGAATTTTAACATTCTATACATTAAAGAATCACTGTTTCCACAAAAATATTAAGCAACACATTTGTTTTCAACATTGATAATAATTGGAAATGTTTATTGAGCATCAAATCAGTATATTAGAATGACTTCTTAAGGATCATGTGACACTGAAAAAAATATAATTAGTTATTTTTGCTGTATTGCTAATCAAATACATGCAGCATTTGCATAAGATACATTTTTCAAAATAAATAATAATCTAAAATAATAATTAATCTAAAATAATTATAAACCTTCTTCAAGAACATGAACTAACGTCTTTGGCTCTGTGTTTGTAGGCTTCTTCAGAAGTTTGTCAGCAATATGAAGTTTGATGTGGAGTTCAACATCAATCGCTTCCCCATAAGGCTTCAGCATAGGGCAGTGGAGCTTGCTGGCCAGCATGGTCTGGGAGATGTGCTGTTTCCCTCTGATAAGGGCACTGGACACACAGCACTACCACACCTCAGGTCTACATGCACACACACTCACACACATCTGTTTATGGACAGCTACAGCACATCTGCACATATGTTAGGAGTTTCCTCTTAGGTGATGATTAGGAACACAAAGATACTGTAACCTGAGCTATATGTTTGCCAGTGTAAAATAAGGAAAAAAAATCTGGATTCAGAGTTTTGGTCCTCACTCTGTGTGTTTTTATAAAACCTTTTCGTGTTTGTCCTCCAGCATGTTCAATAAAGATTTAGAGAATAACCCTGAGCAGAAGGCGGCAGTGCAGCACATCGTGTCGGGAACATCCAAACCAGCGCCTTACCTGATCTTTGGACCCCCTGGCACAGGCAAAACTGTCACAGTTGTGGAAGCCATAAAGCAGGTAAAGGCAATCATAAGGACTACTTCATTTATATGTTTATTACAGTCTTAAACAGCCACACATGACTTTGTGTTTGTGTATTGCATCAGGTGAATAAATCCAAGGCCACAACCCATATCCTGGCCTGCGCTCCCTCAAACAGTGCCTGTGACCTCCTGTGTGAGAGGTTATTGGGATATGTGGACGGCCATCGCCTCTACCGACTCTGTGCCCCCAGTAGAGACCCACGCACTTTACCGCAGAAACTGCTGGTAAGGCATGCACATGGGGAGTGTCCAAAATACTACCATTTTACTAGTATTTTTTTGTATGTAGTTTGGATCATGTGCACAAATGGATGCATGGAATATGCAGATGGTAACACCAGCAGACTGCGCAGAATATACCAATGCACCCCACTTGACCTTTTGTTGTAATATTATATTAATTAGAATGTATTAATAATATTTACATATATAATATAAAATGTATTATAATTTATATTACATATGTAAATATAATGAATACATTATAATATACAATACCTCACAGAAGTGAGTACACCCCTCACATTTTTCACATTTTAATATATCTTTTCATGTGACAACTCTGAAGAAATGACACTTTGCTACAATGTAAAGTAGTGAGTGTCTATCTAATCACCCAATTCACTCAAATTAACCAGAACGTTGTATACTTAAATATAGTATATTCATATTATTTAAATATACAAAATTAAATCAAATGTATGTATTTATTTATTTTACTATACTAAAGTATAATACTATATTAACATAGAATATATAAAGTTTACGTAACTTTATTTAAGATATATTGCACAATATTAATTTATTCCACAATATATTATTTAACTGAAATATCAGAAAAATATCTGTAATATCTGCAAAATACATGTCTCTCTCTCTCTCTCTCTCTCTATATATATATATATATATATATATATAATATATTCAAACACATTTTATTTAAATGGCATAATTATAGATTATATTTAATGTATATACGTGTGTGTGTGTGTGTATGTGTGTGTATATATAATTACAATATAAAAAAGTCACATTTGTCAAAGAGATGCACTGCTGAAATATCTCAAAATAATTATCATGTAAATAAAATATATTTATTTAGTTATTGTTATATATTTCCATCATAAATATATATGTATATACAATTGCTATATCTGTTCCCTACAGAAACACAGTAACTGGAATGAGGCTGAGGACAGCTTCGTGCTCTCATCTGATGGTCCTCCTATGGACTACAGTGTCATTGTTGTTACTCTGGTCACCGCAGGAAGGTACAGCAAGTTCATTCGTAACACTAATATAGCACCTGAAACTCGGTCCTTTCTGGTTGTGTGCTGTACCAAAATAGTCCTGTCATATTCTCTGTCCATTTAATTTGTGCTAGCTGGGTTGTTCTACTCTCCTGGCTAAAAATTTATATCTATTTGTGTGTTCTTCAGGCTCGTGACAGGAGGTGTTGGTAAGGGTCACTTCACACACATCTTCATAGATGAGGCCGGACAAGCCGTGGAGCCTGAGTGTATCATTGGGATCGCGGGTAAATGAGGAAATGTTGGGAGAGAAGAATGAGAACTTAAATTAAAAGAACGGATTGTTGATTTCTGCACTGCGCTTTCTCTCTCTGCCAAAGGTTTGCTTGACCCTGTGAAGGGCCAGCTGGTTTTGGCCGGAGACCCGAAGCAGTTGGGCCCTGTTCTGAGATCTCCACTGGCACAACTTCACGGACTGGGTACACAAATATGTTTTATGACTTCCACTATATTTTACATGTATTTCTTCTTCCTAAACTCAGCTATAGTTCAGTCCTAAAATTATATTTTTATTACCATTTAATATGAAACAGGTCAGTCCCTCCTGGAGAGGCTGATGAAACAGAACGCTCTTTATCAGAAGAGCCAGGATGGTCATTCTGGATTTGACACCCGCTTCGTCACCAAACTTCTGCGCAACTACAGGTTCTAATCTTATCTTTCATCCATTTTTAATGTCAAAAGTGTTGACGGATCACTTATTGTCAAGTTCTTCTCGCCCCATCCCAGATCTCATCCCGCCATCCTCAAGGTCCCCAACGAGCTCTTCTATGAGAATGAACTGCAGGTGTTTGCAAACGAGATGGAACGGGAGACATTCTGTCACTGGGAGCATCTCCCTAAGAAGGTACCAGACCACTACACAAAAACTTTTTTGTTTGACAAAGATAAGAAACAAAAACATATGCTGGTTTTGTAGATAATTGGATGTCCGAACAGAATCAGAACCAAAATATACTAAACACACTGTGAAGTATGTAAATCAGTTTGATATTGTTTCTACATTCTTAAAAATAAAGCTTTCATTTTCGGGTTCTCTAAGGAACCTTTCAGTGAACAGTTCTTAAAAGAATGTTTTTTTTAATCTAAAGAACCATTTTCCATTATTAGCAACATTGAAAGGCTCCATGGATGTTTTTCATGGAACCATAGATGCCCATAAAGAACCTTTTCAGAGAGGTGATTGTAGGAAGGTGCAAATGTTGTACAATGAATGAATAAAGCACTTTTCTTGTTTCTGTAATGAACAGGGCTTTCCTGTCGTGTTTCATGGAGTGATGGGGAAAGATGAAAGGGAGGCCAACAGTCCTTCATTCTTCAACGTGACTGAGATCGAGGTCATCGTCAGCTATCTCAACAAGCTCATTCAAACACAGGGCAAGAAGGGCCTGCCAAAACTCAGCACCAATGACATTGGCATTATCACTCCTTACAGGAAACAGGCAAGACTGAGAATGGATCTTTTTCAAATTAGCTTATAATGAGTTATGAACACAATCTATAATTTTAGATCCCATTGGCTTAAAATTTGAATAAACACTTTTTTTAGCTATTTTATGCAAAACGAATAATTAAATTAGAAATATATACCCCTCTATACTCTTTAACAAAATATTTGTTTATTCATGTTAGGTGGAAAAAATTCGGAAAGCTCTGAACACTGTGGCCGAGTTGAAAAATTGGAAAGACATCAAGGTTGGCCTGTGATTTTGATTTAATTATTCATTAATAATTTATGAGTCATTTATGAGTCATTTGTGCGGTTGGTTATTTGGTTCTTGTAGGTGGGGTCAGTGGAAGAGTTTCAGGGGCAGGAGAGAAAAGTCATCATAGTTTCTACCGTCCGTAGTAGCGTCAACTATGTCAAGATGGACCAAGACTTCAACATTGGCTTCCTCTCAAGTGAGAAGGTCTGTAGTTCGTTTCTATTAGATATTTACACTACTGTTCATAAACTGTTCACATAAACTGTATTCTCCAAAAGTTTGGAAAGGTTTGGAAAGATTTTAATGTTTTTTTAAAGTCTTGTCAAAGCTGTATTTGATCAAAAATTCACTAAACAGTAATATTGTGAAATATTATTACAATTTAAAATAAATATTTTATTCCTGTAAAGCAAAGCTTGATTTTCAACATCATCACTCCAGGCCTCAGTGTCACATGATCCTTCAGAAATCATAATATGATATTTGCTGCTCACGAAACATTTATTTGTATTATTATTATTATCAATGTTTAAAAAAGTTGTGCTGCTCAATATTTTTGTATAAACCGTGATGCATTTTCTCAGGATTTGTTGATGAACTGATATAATATTACTGACACTTTTGATCAATATAATCCATCCTTGCTGAATAAACTAATACATTTTGTTTAAAATAATCACACTAACTCCAAATTTTGATTATAAGTTTATAAAGTCTGAACAAGAGCTACAGGTTGGCATTTGTGGAATCGAATAGCGGTTGTTTTATCTACAAGAATTAAAGTTGAAAAGTTTATCTCAGAAGCTTATAATCCGAGCAGAAGAGGTCAAACACGTGTTTCTGACCATCTGTTTGGACTTAGATTAGAGAAATGATGCCATCCTGTATAAATCCCTTCTGTTGCCCACAGAGGTTTAATGTGGCCATGACCAGAGCCAAAGCCTTGCTCATTGTGGTGGGAAACCCAGTCATCTTAAGCAAGGATCCTACTTGGCAGAGGTAATGTATGTTCCTCTAAGCCTAAGGCATGCCACCAACTCAATGGCAAATAGTCTTAACACCTACAGCTCACTTACAAAACATTTCACCACAAAACCACCACTTACAAAACCATTTTGAACGTAGAAACCTTCTGATTGGCTGCCAACGTCTTTTATAACATACCATATTAGCATTTCTTATGCAAAACAATGACCTTGCTTTATGGCCACATGCCCAAGAGAAAAATCTCCCTGTTTTTCTTACAGTTATACTTAGAAGCACTACACACCAGTTTTGGACTGCGATTGATACTTGATTTTATTTGTTCATGGATTCGAAAGTAGAACAAGTTCTGTTTCATTTCAGGAAATGGTTGGAAAACGTCACACTGATAGTCTGTATGGAGTAGTTCATTAATGTGTGTTTGTTTGTGTAGGTTTATCCGGTACTGTGAGCTCGAGCAGGGCTACACTGGCTTCGACTACAAGGATTCAGAAGGAGAGGAGGATGTGGTCAGCCGGCTGGCGTCTTTAAAGATCAGCTCTGATGGTACGCAGCCTTATGTAACACTTTCAGACCTGATGTGTAACTTTATTATGTGCTCATATGACTCATTGCGCGTTTGTGTGTAGATATAGACGAGAGCCCACTACAGCAGCATATGCATCCAGAGTGGAGATCTGAGCAGTGAGGACCAGATGTATAACAATCAAATGAGACCGTTGCTTACATCCAGAGCAAATGGGAATTTGATTGATTTTTATCGGTAAAGCAGTATTGACAAACTCATTTTATTGTTGATTTCTGCCTGTAAAACAATTCAGATGAATGATTCAATTGGTGATTCAGCAAAACAGTCGGTTTATACACGACAGAGTTAATACTGGACAGATTGTAGCACTTGTGCAACCTGATGTAGATTAAAGATCAGTCGCATCATGGTTTTCACTAGTCAACACTGTATTTGTATTAATGCTTCATTTATTACAATGTTTCAATTGCTTCATTTATTACAAATCTGTTTTATTTTTCTTTATCACTGAAAATGCAGATTTATGAATTTCAAATGCTTTTTAGCACTTTACTGCAGCACTTTAATTAATTACACATTTTTAAAACAATTCTAGCAAATAAAGGGTCTTTTTTATTTTAAATGGCTATTAAAATTATATAAAAACAATACTGTCGTAGTCATTCAAATATTGTCAGTGCAAATCATGCCAGTATACATCTTTAGCTTTTAGGTGTTTTATTTTTTTTAGATAATTTTGAAAAAAACGTGTTTTTTTATATTATGGCATTATGTTTAGAATATTGTATAGAATGCATGGCTTTATGCCTATGGTGGTATTGTTTTGTATGTTGTACTTAAAAATTAGGCAGAAAAGACTTTAGCAAAATATTAATTTTTCAACATTAAATGGTCCAGCATTTGTACAATTGATTTTTCACTGCATTTAATTTCACACAAAAGGAAAGTGCAACATCCTTTTGTTTCGAAAAAAATAGTTTATTAACATAAGTTGGTTTCACTTCATTCAAACAATTACTACTAGTCCCGTTGACAAAGCATTGTTACTATGAGCGCTCATAAAAGTCTGGATTAATAAATCATATTTAATTCTTCCAGAAAAAAGAAAGAGACCACATGAACACACAGCAGATTGATCAAAGAGGAGCTCTGTATGCTAAGACTGGTCGTTGTAGTCATTTTCTCATGCAGATGATGACTTCACAACGGTCATGGGTCTGCTCACACATCTGCAGCGAGGATTTCACAAATCAGTACATTGAAGAAAAAGCTAAAGAACATGTTCCTCTTTTATTAGCAGGTAGTATGTAGTTCGTACTTGGTCTAATGGGATATTCCTTGTGCACAGTCAGTGTTTTAATAATACCCGGTTTAATAACTTAGAAATTATTGCCAGTGTTCACGGATTATACAGATGGTTATTTTCACGTTATGTGTGCTTCTGATGGACCTAGACAAAGAAGATTTGATAGTTTCTCAAAGTTTTTGGAAAAACCTAACAGAGATGCCTGGGTCATATTTTACCTCGATACAAAATATATATATACATAAAATGTACATGTTTATGTATACATATATCAGAGTGCTATATATATTTGATCATTTTTGTATAAAATTTGCACACACCTTCCACACAAATCTATTTTCTAAATGTAAACAGTTCTTTTTGACATTTTTGGGTTGAAATATGACCCAGGACACCTTCCTGACAATTATTTGTGCTTTTCACCCTCTAATTTCACATTAGCAGACGAGGGAAACTGAGCTACACCATGCTAATGAATTCAGCACTCGTTCAGTCAACAGACAGGAAACACGGGGGCGGATTTATGTAGCGTTGCTAATTTTACCTCATGTCAGGCATCTCATGACACCAGCAGGGGACAGCAGTGGAAGTGACATCACTATATGGATTCTACACCAGCGAATAAAAGCTACAGATCTTTTTCTAGAAGCACAGCTCTGTATAAATAGCTACGATTATTCTCAAAGCCCAGATGGCCTGAACACCTCATGATTTACTGGCATGCAACATTACAACACCGATTGGGACAAAACCTGTGCATGCACATAAACGTTCATCTCAAACCAAACGCATTAAAGACCGCTAATTAAAGGCACACAATTCAGTGGGAAAGGCACTCAAGGCCTTTTCCAACTAATACACATTTACTAGCAATCATCTGTGTATTTATTTTATGTTTTGCAGGGCTAGAAGCCTAATAAGTGATGACAACTTAAAAAACGTAAAGTTTGCATTAACAATACTCAACAGGCTAGAGCTCAGCCCAGATATTCAAGGCAGGTTCAACCAGTTTAGAGCTTCATGTTGCACGCATGTACATTTATGCATGTGTGGAGGATAAATAGAACAATACGTCACAGTCCTATTTGGCAGTTTAGGTCTGACTGAGTCTTTCCAAGTACATGTAATTACTATTTATTTGGGGATTGAAAGATATAAACATACTCAATATTACTGGAGATTTTTAAATACATAGTTTCTCACTACAAGAAACGTGTAAAGTCACAGAGAAGCACAAAACTAGCACTTTACCAGATTGTGGAGGGAATGGTGATGAAGGCACTGATTTTATTACCAAATTCTGTGCTATTAAGATATTTCTACATGGTTATATTACTTTAGATTACAATAATATGAAAACCAGACTTAGCTATAATAGTCGATTGGTAAATGTGCAAAAAAACAATACCGTTATGACCAACATCATCCTTACAGTACAAACCGAAGAAAAAAGAAAAGAAAAAAAGTGTATTCTGAAAAACATTATGCCATAAGGAAAACTAAATCAAGACATATCATATAACCTGCCTTTCTGCTCAGCCTCTGTTCATTTGATGCAAATTTTATTCACATTCCTCCATTTGCCACCTGTTAGTTTGCATGAAATGTGACATACAGTCCAGTGTATTTATGTTGTTTGGTCAAAAACTTTTTTTTTTGTGGAGTTTGGTATTTCCTGGTCGTTATGGAGATCATTCTGGAAAAGACCGGAAAGTTCTCTCACAACAGCAAGCACCCGCTCCTCTTCTTCCTCTTGCGGACTTGCAGCGCCGCCCTGGTGGCCATTTCAAATACTTCCCTCACGCCGTCCTTAGTCTTAGCGGAGCATTCCAGGTAGCCAAAGGCGCTAATGCGGTTGGCCATGTCCCTGCCCTCCTCCGCTTTAACTGGCTCCTGCAAAACAGAGGAGATGGAACTGAACCATTACATGCAATAAGATTTAAAACCGAATTACGGTTACTGAATGATGGACGTCAGAATTGCGTAGCACTGTCTGTCCGACTTATGACATATGATGTTAATACTACCCACTAAATGGATCGATTTAACGGAGGCCGTCTACCCAGATTACTGAACCCTATCGCTGACGCATTATACGGGGGGCATCAGTCATTGGTTATTAGAGGCTGGACTGATTGTGCGTTAAGTTTGACAAATGATACCGATCAGGTCTTCTAGTGGCAGTAATGCTGGCTGCTAAGAGCTTTTTAATGGGACTCCCCATAGTGGAGGTGCGGTGGGCCCCAGGAACACACCTGCTTCATCTTAATCAGCTCTCTCCGAGTGTGCTCATCGTTCCGCAGATCCTTCTTATTGCCCACGAGGATTATGGGAACGTTGGGGCAGAAGTGCTTCACTTCCGGCGTCCACTTTTCTGGGATGTTCTCTGGGAGATCACACACACACACACACACACACACACACGGTTCAAGATTGATTTCATTCAAATGAAGAAAAAACACATTGGAAATGTTATACACAGAGTATAATAAATAAGATGTACATTAAATAATAATAAAAGTAACATAAGATTGTTTCCAAACTTGTAAATGTACATGAAAATATTTGTTTAATTAATCATAATATAAAAAATACAGGCAAATATGTACATAGAAAATGTACATGGTATTTAGAATTTGTCAATGTACATTAGTATAAAAAAAAAAAAAAAAGTGGATTATTGATCAAATGTACATCAATGAAAGTTTATCCAAAGATTGTAGTATTAATATTTTAATAGTGTGTATGTATAGTTATACATATACACTCACAAAAACACACACTCCAAAAATTTCATTTAAGCATGGATACTGATGATTAATAAATATATTACATTATATTTTATACAACTTAATCAAAAATGATATACAAGAAAGTGTTTCCAAACGTTCAAACTGTAGGTACTGTGTGAAGAAAAAATATGGTTAAATAAAAATATGCTTCACAAAAATGTGAAAAAGTTAAATAATAATTATATATGGTCTTATAGAACGTTGTTATATAATGTGAATGTGACCCAAATAAAGTAGGAGTGAAATAAGAGATTTGTCCCAACAAATCCTATCCTATTATTCATAAGTAATTCATGTTTAGAGTCTCAGAAGAATAATGGTGGTTCCATTCCAACACTCATTTCACTACTGGATGAATTATATGACTGATATTTTTATATAATATTAATCTTTTGAACGCTGCTGAATCATGCGGCTGAATTCTGACAAATCATTTCAGAACCGTCAATTTTACAATGCTAGCACGAGTCGAATTTGTTCAAGCTTTCCAACACTTATTGTAATAGAAGAAAACCAGGATGTTCCTTCGGGAAGCTGGTGGAGATAAAGGACAGTGATGTCAGGGACACAAGGGTTATCATGATGCGCCTCGGCTCTTAGACAAAACACAGGAACTTCCTGCATACAGTGATGACTCAGTGAATCGTTTTTCCAGTAACAAAGGGCTTGACCTAAATATGGATGGATGATCCAAAATAAAAGATATTAACAAGATTTCTAGGCTTTCGGAAAATGGGATTACCTAAACTGTCGGGACTGTCTATGGAGAAACACATGAGGATGACATCTGTGTCTGGGTAAGACAGAGGCCTGAGACGGTCGTAGTCTTCCTGTCCTGCTGTGTCCCACAACGCCAGCTCCACCTGTGGATCATAATTGGACCGAATGAGTCAAAGCTCAGTTGTGACAGCTAGACAAAGCCTTTTACGATCAGTACAGCATGCTGGACTGGACTTCACATGACCACTGATTTGCAATCAAATATGGTACACAAAAGCAGAAGTGCACTTAATATATATTTTAAGACCATATTAACATTGTCTCAATAAGCGTCCCCTTAGGAGTGTACAACCCAAGAAATGAGGCAAAAAACAAGCATTATACATTCCTAATAGGAGTTCTGGTTTAAGATGGCTAACAGTAAACATGTGTAATGTACTTGTACACAGGCCCTATCTATTTAGACATATACTGACCAGATATATTCAGGATACTAAGAAATTCTATATTTATTTTTGCCTCTCTACACTACAGACGCACATATAGAATACTGATTATACCAACAACTACTTTTATACTACAGCCAATAAAAAAAAGTCTGAAATGTGAAAATATGAAAAGATAATATAATTTTTATAAAATAATATAATTTTAAAATAATTATTTAAATAATAAAATAAATTTAAATTAATTATTGCTTTTTTCAAAGTAAAGTTAAAATTCATTATATTTGTATGTATCATTATTACATAGATAATTTGTTCTAAAAAATATATCTATAATTTATGATGTTTTTGAAGGCTGACAAATAGTCACGAGGTTCTACAGGAGTCTGGTATATAATTTCCTGTTTTATCATTTTTCTGTCACATGACAAAAATGGCTTCCTGCATGTTGGCTATTCTATATTGGTTTATTAAGCAATTTAAAAACATATTTAAATATGTTTTAAATAAATAAATAAAGCAAAACATTTTTTATATTTAAATTATCTTAAAACTAAGCTTTAAGAATAAAATTACAAAATGTCACACATTTTTCTAAATATTTAAATTTCTAATGTCAAGTCTTTTAAAACAAAAATATTATTAATGATATTTTATAAATAAATACATATACAAAAACTCTTTAAACTTTAACTTGAGATGGTCCAGTCATTGTTTGAAATGCATTTATAATTTTTATTTTCCTTTTTTTAATATGTCTAGAGGGGGGAAAGTATCACATCAAAAGCTCTATAAATAAAGTAAAACAATTAAATTAAATGCTTTCAATGTCAGACTAATGCTGATAATCTAAAACAATAAAATAAAATCAATCAACCAGCAGTGATATGGTCTCAGATATACTGTAGATCCTTAAGGAAAATGCAAATGAACTTCGAAGTATCAGTCCTTTTCATATGTCACTCTTCCCTCACATATCTGCACAGGGTCACAGCAAGGCTTGGCTTATCCAATCACAACAAGCCTAATGAATTGAATTAGTGGAGCGTCTGATTAGAGGGAATCAAACTCCATCCCTTCTGCTCTCCTGTAGGACTGAAGCTCAGAAATGAGACATCATAGCGTCGCTGAGTCATACGCAGAGCCTGATGCCATATCATTACACAACCTTTCCTCAGTTCACTCAGAGACCAGACTATTTTTCCATCTGTGTGCACTGATCTGAAGCTCTACAGCATAATAATCTGTTCAGGTGCAGAATAAACAAGCCCATAATGCTTTGGATGGCTCATAGTTTTTCAAAGCGTGCACAATGCGTAGAATCAGCCAAAAATGAACATCATATTGGCTGCAGACCACATTTTGGAGAAAGATTATGAAGACAAATGTCTTTCCATCATTCCATCCTGCTCCTTAACTTTAACATTTCCTGTGCTGAAAACACAGAATGAGCCCGCCTTCCCAAAAAACCCTTCTTCCATCACAGGAAATGAAGTGGTCTGTTTAATCATGCTATATAGGGTTGGAGAGTCACAGCGACAGGGGGCGGGTCCAGTCCAGTCAGGAAACCAGAGAGAACAGCCATTTCCTGTTTTGCCGAGTCCCCTTTAGATTTCGGAGTGGTCAGAGCTGTAAAACATCAGAACTATGGGCTAATACTTTTTATTTTGGTATTATTTATAATCTATTAAAGTATTTATTTACTCTACTATTTATATATGGTTTCTTAATGATTTTGAGAATTTGTTCTATATTTCATTTCAGTTTTAGTGATTTTAGCACTGCAACTTAGATCTGGGTTTCATTTAATACTTATATATTATTTTATTTCAGTTTTTTTAATTATTAAAATAGTTTTTAATAGTTGCAGTTCTCAATGACAAATCTGTTCCAAAACAATTACTTTTTAATCAGCAATTTTGTTATGTTTATTTTTGTTTTAGTCATTTTAATACTTCAACGTACACCTATTTTATTTCAGCTAGTCACCAAGGCAACATTACACATTTTTACTAATTACTAATTGTTTTTTACATTTTATTATTGTTTTTTATTTTTATTTTATACTTATATATTGTTTTATTTAAATTACTGAAAATAGTTTTTAATCGTTTTAGTTCACAATAACAACACTTTTCCAAAACAATGACTATTATTTTACTCTTACTAGCTCGATTGTGTGAATAAACATCCGGATAATGTATCTATAGAGGATATACTGTCATCAGACTAAAATAACAACAACATTGACCGATTCAACGTTGGTTTCAAAATGAACAAGACGGCAAAACTGACTAAGGAAAAAAAGCTAAACAAAACTAACATTACTGTTTGTGTATAATCAGAGATTATAAAAACCAACCCAAACCACAGAGACTGGAAATATTGTTGAGAAGAGTTGTGGGGGGTTGGAGGCCAAGAATCAATACCAACCTGTTTGCTATCGACTTCGATGTCTGCTATGTAGTTCTCGAACACAGTAGGCACATAGACTTCTGGAAACTGGTCTTTGCTGAACACTATGAGGAGACAGGTCTTCCCACACGCTCCATCTCCCACGATCACCAGCTTTTTCCTGATAGCCGCCATACCTAGGAGGGAAAAATAAGATTTGCTATAACAACAAATGTCATGAAATATTCATCTTTTGAAAATAAGAGTTCAACGTAAAAATATAAACAATTTGGTTTCCAGTCCAAAAAGACCAAACTGTTCCTTTGATTCGGATCTTTTCCAAGTGATTTGTTCATACATCAGTCATCACTCTCATGAAAGAAGATTGAGAAATTTCCATCTGTAAGTCCCATCACAATCAGAAGTCATATTTGGATCACTTTTTGGATACATTTATAATGTTTTCCTAGGAACAGCTTCATAGATTCACTTTCATTATTTATAAGAGTGGCCAAGAAATTCTTCATAAATTCAACACAAAACTACAACAGCTCTTGATTGATCCTCCAATGCAACACCAAAATAACTTATGTTACTCTTTTTTTCAATTGAAGCCAAATGTTTTCTTTATCATTCAGCCATATGTTGTGCACCATAACAGAGAACAGACCTGAAGGCACATGAACGCTGCTGAATCAAAAGCAGATGAGGAAAACATGTGTATGTAAACATGATATGAACATCTGTTTAACCTGAACCCTGCGGACACCATCCTCATGGGCTACAAAACTCACATCAAAATACACGCAAGGCTTCTGAACCCTACCAAACCGGTCAACATATTTTATTTTAATCGCATACAACATTCTTACAGTTTAATTTTAACCTTGTAATATGTCGCATTTACTCAGCAATCACAATTTTAGTCACATCTGCCATTTGGCGAGTGTTCATTTTGGACTCTGGTTACACAGTTCGAATCAATTTGCACTCTAGACTGCAAGTTGTCAGTTTGGTGGAAGAGGAAAGCATTTACTCATAATCAACTTAGCGAGATCTCTGTGGAGCATGTATTATCGCATTAATCTGTCATGTATTTGATCACCAACATCAATTTCCACACTAAATCGCTTGCTTATAGGAGCTAGTGGTAGTGTGATAATTCTGGGGAAGAAGTGAGAGAGGTCGTGCTTGGGTCTTTATGTGGGCGATGAGGGAGATTTGTCCTGCATCCATGATGAATGTGTGCCAGTAGGAAAGCACAGCTGTGCATATCCTTCCAAGCTGCCCAACACTCATCTATCCTTCCTTAGTAATCTCAAACTCTTCTCCACTGTCTGGGCGTGTGTTAACACGACCACTTATCAACAGGCCTCCATCAGATTGTGCTTCCCAGGAGCAGAAATAACTTTATTTTTAGTACGGCCTGGGTTTCTGTCTCTCTCTCACAAAGATTCATCCACCCACAGGAAACACAGGGGTTTAGTTTCTACTAAAAGAGAGGGAGCACAAGGAAGTCTTCAGAAATTGCTGGAGAAAAGAAGTTGACTAAATCATACGAGTTTGTTGCTCTGTGATACTATAAAGAAAAAAAAAATTATTGAAGAAAAGCAAAGTTCAATAAAACTCAATAAGAATTATTGATTATATAATTAATATAGAAATATTACTTTATATCATAGTATAAATGTAAAAAAGAAGAAGAAAAACTGTGAATGGAATAAGACTACAATAATTATATATATATTAGGGGTGGCACGGTACATGTATTCATACCGAACCGTCATCTATGTGCATGATGCAGAAGGGGGCGCTCGCAGTAATGCAACGCTGTTTGATAACCGCCAGCGCCAGCAGAAGAACAGCGAATGCCGTGAGTTGCACTCTTGAAAACAAAGCCCACTAGACAGTGACCATCTGCTGATTCTGAACGTGTCTCTCACATGGACTGACAAAGACTTGCGCACTCAACAGTTTGCGAAATGGAGCTTTGTGCTCGTGTATCTTACCTCTCTCATTCGGCACAAATCCAAATATTTCCATATTTGCGATGTAACGTATCTGAATACGAAAGTATTATTTATTATGCAAATGATAAGCTTGTACTTCAGTTGCGTTCCAACGGTAACACAGAGGCGGGCGCTGATGTTTGGTTCACTGTATTTTATTTTGATAAAGTACCACAGTGGTGTCAAGTTAGCAATGCTGGAACTGGTGTGTGTGTGTGTGTGTGTGTGTGTGTGTGTGTGTGTGTGTGTGTGTGTGTATGTGTGTGCGTGCGCTCTGGTGCGATCACTTCAACTGTTTCCTTATTCCAGCAGAATCAACTTTAAACACTTATTGCCTTATTAATAATGCATCACTGTATAAAGGTCTACTTGTATGTACAATCACTATAAAACAAAAAAGAATGGATAGGATGGATATATATATATATATATATATATATATACTGCAGATAACATAATTAGATAATATTTAGTATATTAAAATCTAGGTGAAATTTTTTTTATTGTAATTTGTACTAGTGTCTGTTCAAAATAAACAATAAACAAACAGAGCATTGTAGATTTGTTTTTTTTCCCCTGTTGTACCGAAATTGTATCGAACTGTGACCCCCGAACCGAGGTACGTACCGATCCGTGACATCTGTGTGCCGTGCCACCCCTAATATATATATATCTCCATAGTTTTGATGTGTTATATATATATATCTGTGTGTGTGTGTGTGTGTGTTTGTATATACAAATTATTTTTATATATAAATATATAATATATAGCTTTTTAAAAGAATGAATGAAGCAATCCTATAAAATTATGTACATGTAAAATCACATTTAGTTATCACAAGAAGTTAACATGGTAACTTTGACAACCAAACACCACTAATAATCATAACTAACCTTTATTTTTGTGACAAGTGGGTTTTGTTATTTGAAATGTTACAAAACACTGCTTAAAAAAAGTGTGTGACCTGTTTTAATAGAGAATTCCTTTTTCAAAGCCATTTCTGAGATATCAAAAGAGAAACTATTCTTCATTGATGATCAGGGAGCACTTTTATTTGAATGAAAGAAAACGATTGCAACTGATTAGGTAGATTTCCTTTTAAGCATTGTATCACTTAAATAGCAGAGTCTGAACCGCATGGAATTCCCTGCTGTTTTCCATCTTCCTGTAAATAGGCCTTTAACTACTTTAGTGATTCATGTGTTCAAAACACTCATATGAGTCATCTGAAAAATGCCTTTACACTTATTGACAAAAGATAAGCACACAAATACAGGTAATTCAGGTTACAGACGCAAACTGAAGGAACCTTAAACACCTTGAACTATTGTTAAAGACTCAGTTCTTTGCAGAATACGAGAAAAACTCAAATCCATGTGAACAGTGCCGGGTTAAATATGCTTCCTGTGACACATCTGGACAAGTCCCAAAGTTCTTCTAAACAAACATTATTTTTAGTAACAAAACTAGAACAAGTTGCTATTGAGGATGAAAGGACTGTCCAACTAACCCCAAAAACATCTATTTTTCCATTCATACTACATAGAAACTTGCAATATAATATATTATTGCAGTTAACAGACAAATATTCCCCTTGGCCTAAAGGTTATAGGGTTACACAACCAGAGCAAAGTCCTCAAATGCAAACTCCAACACTTGAAATGTCTCCAAGAACTGTTTGTAGGAGCTTACTGATCAAAGTCCAAAACTAATGTGTGAATGGATAAAACTAAAGTATTGGACTTGCCAATTGACAACTATTTCAAAGTTTAAGATGAACTGTAAGAATGACTATTTGACTCTTGCTGATGTAAAATGACTAGTTAAATTAACAAAATCTCCTCAAGAAAGCATGTCAAAACGTACATTTAACTTAAAACTTAAAGGTATAGTTCACCCCAAAATAATAATTCTGTGATTAATTACTCACCCTCATGTCATTCCAAACCCGTAGGAACCATCGTTCATCTTCAGAACACAAATTAAAATGTTTTTGATTAAATCTTTCTTTTGATTAAGAGCTTTCTGGCTGCCGATTTAGAATGACATGAGGGTGAGTAATTAATGACAGAATTATTATTTTGGGCTGAACTATACCTTTAACAACAGAACTTTACATTACAAGTGGCATAAAACCACCAAAACAAAAATATGATGAATTAAATCATGTTTTTATGGCACAAGGGAGGGACAGATGGCCTAATATATACACTGCGAGTAACACAACGAGCTCACAAACACCTTTTCAATGCTTTATCTTAAGTGCTGAGAATTCATGAAATTTACTCCTACTTTCAAACTTAAGTATAAAATCAAGTTATCAAATTTCTTAAAGCTAAGCATCTGTCTTACTCTCCCAGTAATTTAAGACAGCTGGAGAGGTCTCTCAAGTGGTTAGGAGTTGCCAGTAGGGGCTTGTGATGGTGTTGAAGAGACAAAGATGTGTGATGCGCAAATCTTTCAAGAGGAGAAAGAATGTTCTTGAAATGTTTGGCAACGAGCAATTAATCAAACTGTTACATTTCCTCAGTTATTCAAAATGAACAAAGACCTTTACATTATCAAAGAACATCATAATTGACTTCAGTCTGGCGTGAGTATTATGCGATCTACAGTGTATGATGAATAAATCTTTTACCCTTTATTTATACTGCACGCGTCTGCGTGAAACTGGCAAGTTTCTGAAGCGGCTCTCTGCGCTGCATCACTATAGATAGGCACCTAGTCTATTTTTGATGGATAATAATAATACTCTTCTCGCTGTCGTCAAAGACATCAGCAACAGGCGTTATCTTTGACTATCGCCTTTACACTATACTATCGTCTATCGGCACCCTGAATTGAGTTGTGATTACGCTTCGTTTCCTTGCCATAATGTATTTTCTTGAAAATGATTTATTGGCAAATGTGTATTTAATGTAAACTCCTATTAGGACTTTAAGCATTCAATGTGAATTTACCTGAGAATATTCTTAATTAAAGAAATCTATTCAGTGATTGGTCCATGCGTATGTCGTCATCCAAAATCAGGTTTGTGGCACAGCAAAAGTGTCGTGAATCATCTCTAAGACTGACACTTAAGATTTAGTCCTACACTTCGCTTAAAATACGACTGGGATGATTAATAACCAACTTTTAAACGCAGCTTTGAGACAATATATTTTTTTTCATTTAAGTCAATTCTTAGCAGTGTTCTTGAGAGTAATTATTAGAAGCTTGATAAATACGGGCCCTGGTTCAGTAAACAGTGATAATGTTTGTCCTGGTTTACCTTCCTGCAGAGTGTGTAGGAGAACATCTCTCCTGATTTACTGCCAGGTTTTCGCATGTAATTCAACTATATTTTGATTCAGTTTGGGGCTGCTGTGGAATATGGACTAACTAGTGTCTTATCTCAGAAAGTTTAGACACTGTGTCCTGTGACTCGAAGACTCACAAATAAAATGGTGTTTGTGCCAATGTGCCTTAGGAGTTTTGGACCTGAAAATGCATTTCTGCTCCAGGAAAATATTTGAAAAGTGTGGCAAAGTTCACCATATGGCAAGTTCACAAAGGCAGCTAGAAGCTTAATGCAACATGAAGCAAGCTGAGGATTCTGGGAGCAGTTTGTAACGCAGAGTTGGTCTGAAAGCAGTCAATGAGGCATTTTCAGCAAACCTAAAATCCATATTAACACATTTATCTCAGTCTGGAGTCAGACTCCAGATGTTGTTAATGCACCATGGGCATAATATATTTATGCCATAACTCTAAACTTTTTAGAAATTACATCAGCAGCCTTTTTCAAAGTTTTGCATAAAACAGCAACAAGAGTTTTATAATTAAACGTGTGTTTTTTGTTGCATATATAAATCTCAGTCATTTAGTCTTCAGTCATTAGATCAGCAGCATGATGAATTGTCTTGACACCAACTTCGTCTCGCTTCCAATATAAAATGCATTAAATAATCATAAAAACAATGAACAAACAGAAGGTGCAAACCAACAGTTAATAAACTTTGGATTTAGGCAGCGCTCAGTCCTTGTCATTTCCCAACAAGCCTTGTTAATAGCCTTTTAAGTCTACTTGTGACAGACATAATGTCGTACATATCTGTCATACATGTCCAAAAGTATTTTAAACTACATTTTTATAAAAGACTTATTCAGTTTGTAGTCATAAAACCTGAATGAGAATTCGAATTCCTAGTTTTTGAATAGCATTTTTTCAATTTAAATTAATTCAAGGTGTTGATAAGATTTTTTATTTTTGTCCAACAACATTAATTACAAAAAGTCAAACCATAAACATTAATTTTGAAGCAGTCCAATTTATTTTTTATGTTGTTAACAAGTGAATTTAAAGACTATAACACAAGGATGGGGGTTTACATGCCTAACTCGGACAATCATTTCATATAGCAACTTGTTAGCTACTTAAGTAAAAAAAACAAAAACAATGTGATTCTTGTATGGAACAAAATGTAAGTATCTTAAGGTTACCCCAAGGTTTTATTAATAAATCAAAAACATTCAAAACATCCACTGAATTTCCCAAGTAACCCATATTACAATGGGCCCAAATCATAGTATTATTTGTGCTAATGGAGTTGCTTCTGGGTATGCATTGCAAACTTAATTTTATGCATTACAAAAAATATATAATACAAATACATTTTTTAAAATAAATAGTAAAAATGATGACCAGTACAGAATCTAAGAATATATAATCATTTGTCAAACAAAAATGTCCTGATGTGTAAACAAAAGTTCATTCCTATTTTAACCATTATAAATATCTTATTCACAAAGTGAGATTATAACCCTCTCGATCTGATCAGACTTTACATCAACTTTCCAGTTGTGATGACTGGATATTAAGGATTATTAAAATAAAGATAGAGATTCAAATCAGAAGAGAAGCAAAAGCATTTTACATTCAAAGAAATAGAACGTAACTAGGAACAATTATTGACTATTAGAAATGTCCATATTCTTATAAAATTGTATTCATTTCCATGAGCAATCTCCCAGGCCTGGGAAAATCAAACGTTTGACTTCCCCTGACATTTATAGGTTTTCCAGAACCATGGGAACACTGTGCAGACAACAGTTTTCCCTTATATCATATAAAACACTGAAATCTGAGTATGGAATGTCGCTCAAGGCTATCTGAATGAGCATAAAATGGCCTACAACACGTCAAGGATTAAAGATCAGGCCTTTCTTAAATCCTATCCAAGTATTTGGTTGCCACACAACACAGCCTTTGGCCTAAGGCACATTTTGAGAAGGCGGCGCTATAAGACAAGCCGACATGTCATCTTGACAGACTCCTCGGTGGAACAACAGGTTAGTTAATCGCTCGGTTTAGAGGAAAAGTTTTGCACACAACTGAAGCGCTGTCGACTACAACGCCCTTGTATGACTGAAGGAAACTGATTTACTCACGACTGAAACGGCACGTCGAACAGCGAGCAAACAATTAATCAGTTCGCAGTATATCGGAAAATAGCCCAAACTCGCGCGGAACTTTATGATTCGCAAATGTGTTTTGTATCATTTTTGATACCTCTATAACTCATTAAAGAACTGTGAATGGGAATTCTCACTGTTTGCCTAGTCGGGTTAAACTGTAAATCTGACATAATTCCCACAAAACGCGAGTCATTAACAATGACGAGCTCTTTAAGAAGTATCGCCTCTCCCAGCCACCACCTAACGTTACTTTCCCCACACCGCCTCAGCAAACTTGTTTTCTACCAACATTCCTAAAGTCCGACATGTAAAATAAGATGTTATGTACGCAAATTGAAACACAAATACCTTATTTCCTCGCGGGGTTAAAATTCTCTGTCGATATCGTGTCCAAGTTTTAGGCGCAATGTGGAGAAATTTCACGCGATTATTGCTAAGAGACGAGGCTCGACTCACAGAGGACCCGCCCGCTGTAATGGGAATCGCAGTCGCCCGCTGCGCTGCTGAATGTTGACCGGTGGAGGAAGAGGCGGTTCGCAGGAGCACTGCGGCCCCTCCCTCCGCCACCGATAATAATGACATCATTCTGATCGCTGTGGAGAGCCGTACACCACACACTACTAAAACACACTGCTCTTTAGCCTGGTCCCTATTATAATATGTGACCCTGACTGGACCACAAAACCAATCATGAGTCTTTTTTTTATTGAGATTATGCGTCATCCGAAAGATGAATAATGAGCTTTCCATTGATGTATGGTTTGTTAGGATTCATAGTTTGTTAGGATCAAATTTGGCCGAGATACAACTATATAAGTTCTTAGCAATGTATATTACTAATCAAAAATTACTTTAGATATATTTACGGTAGGACATTTACTAAATATTTTCTTGGAACATGATCTTAATATCCCAATGCTACAAATACACCTGTGCTATTTATGACACATATCAGCTTTTTTTGTAATAAAATCAAGTTGTCATGCATTCAGACACGGTCAATACAAGTAGGGTAAAATGTAATCTTTTTATTAATATGTTTCATAAAAGAAAAGGGAAGTTGTTACAGGTTTTAAATGCATGTATTTATTATTATTATTGAAATATTTATTGGTCAAAACTTGGTTAAATAATTGTATGTATGCTGTTTTATTGGATTAATTGTAAGTTTCATAATTGTTTCCCTGAATAAATTGGGCACAATAGTCTATAAAATGCTACCATTCAAAAGTTGTTTTTTTTTAAGATTTAGTTTTAATGAAATATTTTTATTCAGCAAGGATGCATTAGTTTGATCAAAGGTGACAGAAAAGACTTATATAATGTTACAAAATACTTCTATTTAATACTTAAATACTTCAATTCAGCTTTGCCATCACAGGAATAAATTATATTTTAAAATATACATTTCAAATAGAAAACAGTTATTTGAACTTGCAATAACATTTCACAATATTACATTTTTTTCACTGTAAAAATATGCGGCATTAGCCTTGAGTAGCTTTGTATTTTTGATCAATATGAAAAGCTACTCTAGAAAAAAGTTACAAAAGCTGTCAATGGGGCATATTTTGGGAGTATCATTTCAAAAGGTTAGCTATATTTTGTAACTTATTTAGTGCTAAACCTTGCATATTGGTACCTTAGAGGTACACATTAGTACCTAAAGTATACATAATAGTACCTCGATAGTACATATGTTCAAAGGGTACCGCATCAGTGCCAGCTTTATTTTTATTTATTTGCTTTTTTTTTGAGAGTGTGACTGGTCACTATACTGAACAACATATATCATAATCTTTATTATAGTCTTTATAAGTGTCTATTAATTGCTTCTAAATACAAGCTCCTGTGCACAAAGATTAGTGCACCATAAACCAATAACACCAGTAACACTCATTTCTCATGCACAATAGAGCAAATAATTGTTTCACAAAAATAACAACATAGCCATTATAAAAAGGATAGATTTATTTAGAATTAGTCACATAATTAGCAAAGAGTAATCCTTTGACAATGAATCATCATTTGAAAGGCAGAAACCAATATATATCTACTATATACTTCACAGACACAACACTGACATCAAGTAAAGGAAATCAGGTACAGTCAAGGTGTACAAAAAAAACATGAATGTTGAAACTAATTCCAGGTTTGGATCTAAATGGTAGTTGGATTTGAGATTCTTTACTGACACGATTTCAGACCAAATTAGGTTTTATCTACAGCAAAATAAACAGGTCATTCAGCTACGATGTTCAATATACAGCAGTTCAAGCAATCGGTTTGGTTGTGAATGGAAAGCCTGGTGCACATCAATGACTTATGCTGTACTAGATGTTTTGGGTTATTTGTACATGGCTTTTTGAAGGTCTGGGAGAAATAACACAAGTTCTACAGAACTATATTTAATACCAGTTCCAGAATATAGACATTTGTCTTGCTTCCCTGTAAAAGGATGCTGTTTGAACCCGAAACAGCTGAAATGAACAAAAAACTGCATTCACAGGAAATACCCATTGTTTTTAAGTTGTTGATTGCATCTTGCTATAGAAAACCTTAAACTCAGTCGAAAGAAACATTCTTTGGAGACAGTCAGAGAGCAGTTAGGAAATATAATCAGCAGTTTAAATTACAGCTCAAATGGATTCTGCTACATATAAAGTGCTTCGGTTTTTATTTATCTTGCCATCTGGGTTTTTATTTTTTTAGCAGTATTGGCTTATTCTTTTTGCCACACTGAGATTTGAGATTCAAACGGCCCACCGATGTTAAAGAATACTCAAGGGTTACAAGCCCTACCGTCCCGTACTGACTCGCAGAGGTGTGTTCGACAAATCAGAAAGGAAAAAGCAGAGCGAGTGGAATGGCACTTGATGATGTCACCTCACACCTGACATGGACTTGACGATATTCATGGTACGACTCGAAGGAGAACAAGGGGAAGTTGCATGTAACGTCTCTCGTATCGAGCCATCTGACGGATTGAAAATGGATTTCTTGGTTTTCCTAGCCCTTTCTCTGGGATGGAGCCAGGGACGTGTCCTGATGTGCTTGTCCAGTGAAGTTGGACTAACCTGGTCATGTTTCTAACTCTGCCCCGGCCAATGGAATGACATATACTGTGATGTCATCACCGGAGCCAAGTCTCTCATTGGGCAGCCGCCAGCCTCGCTCCTTCAGGACTCCACGTGAGCGCATCAGGAGGTCTTGTGCTGCTAAAGTGTACCTTTAAAAACATGAAATGACAAACACGCCATCAGCATGTGAACATTAACGTAAATGAAAAATAACAATAGAGTGCCTTGATTATGACAAGCTGTACACTGACATCTACTGGTCTAACTACTACAGCACACCCGAATCAGCCAATTATCAACTCATTTATTTAGCTCTTCTAAAACTATGCATAATTATATAAACTAACATTCAAAACTTTTATTCAGAAAGGAAGATTGATGACAGAAAATACATTTATAATGTAACACAATATTCCTATTTCAAATAAAGAAAACTATGTATGGTATGTATATAGCTTGATATTTAATTATATTGTCTCTTATTCTATTTTATAATTATATAATCAAATTGTATCTAATTATATTTTAAATTATATAAAAAATATATATATAATTGAAATGTTTTATAATTATATATATATATATAATTATAATTATATATATATATATATATATATATATATATACAATATATATATATATTATATATATAATCATTCAGAATAAATAAATGAAATTGTATTCAGCAAAAGAATTCAGGAAGAAATAAATAAAATGAATGGTTTCCACAAAAATATTAAGCAGCACAACAGCATTGATAATAATTGAGCACAAATGAGCATATTAGAATGATTTCTAAATGATTGTGTCAAACTGATAAAAATTCAGCTTTGCCATAACTTAAAATCACTTTTTTAAATCTTAAAATATTAAAACAAAATATTAAATATTGTTTTAAACTGCAATAACATTTCACAATATTACTGTTTTTACTGTATTTTTGATCAAATAAAAGCTGCATTGATAAGCATAAGAGACTTTAAAGACAAAAAAGCTAAATCTTTTGAATGGTAGTTTGTGGAAAATGTGTCCATCATGTGATCAGGTCAGTTATGATGGAAAAATCTAGCACTTACCTCAAGGGATCATTGGGCTCACGACCAGACAAGAACGTCGATACTGCGTCAGCAACATCTCTGTCAGCTGTAACGTCCCATAGTCCATCACTACCCATGATCAGGACATCATCAGACTTATGTTTGTGCTCAGAGAGGTTGTACACCTTGACCTAAAACAGGTTTAAAATAACATGTAATCAAACATTTTGTGTAACCTGTCCATTTCAATCAAGAAGTGACTTTTGAATGAGTAAATAAATGGCCTTGCATATAAATATCCAACAAAATACTCACTTCTGGGCAGCAGGATAGGAAAGGTTTGATATGAATGTTGGAGTTGTACACTTTCAAGTCATGATCCCCTAAACCGCGCGTTACTCCAATAGTAGCCATGACTCGAGCCTAAGAGCACACAAACACACACACATCACAGCTGGAGATTCATGTGCCATTAGGTTCTTTTATATTCATGCAAAATTAATCAAACGAGATATTATTCTGGCCTACAACTGGCAGAACATTTAAGCAATTCCCATTTGCAACACCTCACTACTCCTGCTTTGTAATAAATAGCTGTGAAAACGGCGTGGAGAAAAGCTTCAGACACCTTCATTAGATTATATGTTAGTTCTGTAACAAATGTTACCGCTATGCAGCTTTAAATATAATCCATTTACAGCACCCGGAACTTTTGAAGTTTAAAGAAGCAGAATTATCCACTTACCTTTTTCCCCTCCCCATAAATCAGAGGGAACTTGAGATCATCTTCCACAATTATCTTATACGCCCTGAAATAATAAAAGGTAATGGTTATGTTTTATATATGCGTGCATATAATTAATCCTGTTTAAGTTCATCCCATTTAGAATTACCAGCCAGTCATTGTGTGGTCTCTAAAAAGCATCTTCTTGCCAAGTTCATTGTGTTGGATACGTCTGGGGAATTCAATATGTGTAAACTCATTCCCAAGCAGCTCCGGTTTGAGGAAGCCCTAGACAAAAACAGCACAGACGCGATGGAAAGGTTACAGAATATCTAATAGAAATGGAGCAAACACAGTAAATGAATAAACAGGATTTAGAATGAAGATAGAAATGGAATGGGAATTATATTAGGACAATAACACCAGATGACTCACCAGGTACTGTAGCCGCTGTCTTTCACTTTCTGGTGTGAATTCATTGGACATTGGGATGACTTCATTGTTTCGGACAATTATAGCTCTGTGGGGAAATTACATTGGGAATTTTACAAGTGTTTCTAAGCAGTTTATAAAAGGCTGGATGATATTGTCAATAGCAAGTTATATATGCTATTTACAGTTCCATAAAGTACCTACTGCAATAATTTTCTCATTTATTGCTAAAATCCCCAAGATTATCATCATGGGTAACTGTCACAGTAATTGAGTCATTTGGCCAACATTAACATGGAATGTACTGTTGCAATAACAGTAAAGCAGAAGACACATTGTCTCCTTAGAGACATATTTATGTCATCTTTTCATTTCAGGCAACAACGATTTCCATTTCATTAGACAGACATTTCAGTGTTTACTGTGGCAAATATAATACAATGTCCTTTTGTAACAAAAATACATCCCATTCAATAAACTCTTATGATATACAAGTTCACAGTTTAGAATTTGCATCTTGGCTAGATTATGGTCGACATTCAACCTCATTTATTTTGTATACTAAGCTTTTTAACTAAAATAGACCTTTTAAATTGCTAATATAACATGCACATTTAATCTTGTATCTCTTAAGTCCTCCTACCTGCTGTCTCCAGCATTTGCTACATAGAGTTTCCCCAACAAGTGAATTGCAATCAAGGCACAACAGCCGCCAGAGATGCTGTAAGATTCTTTCTCCTTCTCTATCATGTCGTCCTATAGAGTGGGACACACAGACACAGACTCAGTTTTCTCACATCTACACAACATTCAGCAAAATATCAAGATTAATTCTATGGTAAATGCCCAGTCTTAACATTTAAACATCTGTGCTAACAAATAAAATAATACATTAATATATCACCTCAAATACGTTGATCATTAATTTGTATTTTTAATGACAATGCATTATAAAATATGCAATTATATACATTTATTATTTGTTACATCTAATAACATTTAAACATGAATTAAATGAATTATTTCAAATGTCAATTTGAGAAATTATTAATTTCTTTATTTCATTTTGAATTGGTACACCTAGTCCTCCATAACACATCCACAGGCTTATGTTATCTTTTACAGTTCTCACCATCTCTCTGAAGGCGGTCTCTATGATCCCCATCACCAGGCTCTCCACACTGATGTCTTTCTCCATGTGGAACCGCGGCTCATCCAGGAGCCCTTCCTTCTCCTCTCCATCTAGGCAGGCTCCTTTCTTCGCCTCAGCCTGGAAGGGGCTTCCGTTCTTAGCCAGACAGATAGGCGGAGGGTTGTTTTGATTTTCCAGAAGATGAGCCACATCACAAAGCCGATCGCGGATGAGATGTTGGAGAACTTTGGATGCCATGAGAGCAGCACCAGAGCCGGCGTGTCCATCGAACACTCCCCAGAAGTGCATGGGAATGCCTGTGGTGTCCTGAAGGGATGAGAAAGAGGACAAGGTGTGTCATTTCTGCACCGTGAGCGGTATGAAACAGAATTGCAAAAACATTGAAAACAGGTCATTGATAAAATAAGTAGGTAACTTGTCTTATGCGATTGGGTATATTATATTAAACATTTAATAATAATCTAACAAATATAACAACATAAAATTTCATTAAAAAAATGATATAATATAATATAATACACCCAATTGGATACGTTTTGGGATGGGCCTACTTGACTGATTGATTCATTGGTTGATCGATTAATTATTTATTAGTTAGTAACAAGTTATATAAACTATATACAAATATAATATATATATATATATATATATATATATATATAATTGAATGAAATTATATAAATTGTAATGTATGTAAATAAATTGTTATTTAAGTAAGTAAATGACTTTCTGGTAGCCTATCCCAAACTTATGCAATTGGGTACATTATATTAAATATTTGATTATTTGAACAATCTATCTAGAATGAATGAATTTAGTTATTTGTTTGTTTATATAATTTATTATTATAGTAATGATTTATTAAATATATAGAATATAACATATATAATTTAAAACATACAAATATAAAATATATATTATAATATAAAGAATATATGTATGTAAAATATTATTTATATATATATATATATAATATTTATATACACGTTTTTATTTAGTCAAATTACTTTTGAAAATATGCGTTTTATTTTGATGCTTTTTAAGATGCTTCATAATGTTGTAGTTACAATTTCTACCAGTAGGTGGCTAATTGAATCATGCTAACTAACTGAACCTTGACCTCTTGCTTCAAACAAACAGTGCAGTTTTGAATGAATGTTTACACTCTTTGGGAGCTCAAAATAACAGGGGTTTACTTATAGCTGTCTTACAGCTGGAATAGGAGAAAGTATTGTAAAAATAAAATAAAAAAACCTTCCTTTGGCATAGTAAAAGCTAGTGGTTTTGAATAAACCAATCGCACAAGCAAATTAGTCTGGGACTTCGAACAGTTACACAATTTAGAAAATGTTAAGACAACATTTGTTTTGACACATTAGAGTATAGACCAGTGTTTCTCAACCCCCAACACTGCACATTTTGTGTGTCTCCCTAATAAAACACACATGATTTAACTCATAAACTCATTAGAAGAAACTCCTGGACCTGAAATGTTTGTTTTAGATAAGGGAGACATACAAAATGTGCAGTGTTGGGGGGCGCCCAGGACCAGGGTTGAGAAACACTGGTATAGACCAATCAGTATCAAAAAGCAATGCAAGATGGCACATTAACATGTAAAGCCTTTTGAAAACCACAGGGGGGCATCTGGACCCATTCCATTGCTTTTCTAGAAACACTCTCCAATCTCAATTTCCTGTCATTACCTGTTGACGAGATTAACTCTGAGAGCTTACACTCACTCGCTCAGTCATGTAAGATCAACTGCCAACTGGGAAGGCCTGTGGCAGCAGCAAACGTTTGTGGCTGGATCTCTGATTCTAAAGAGTAAGAGGTCCAAGTCAAGTGGATACGTGGCCTTGCTATCCTTTTATCAGCCTGTCTGTCTGTATATAGACTCTTGCAGGCAGCGCAGCAGATGATAGGATGATGCAATTGATTTAGAGGAGTTGAGAGGGGTATTAAGTGGGGGAGGGCAACGTCACGTGATGCAAGCAGAAGCGAAGGGAAGAGAGGAGAGAGGTCAGTGTCCTGGTCAACAACCTCGCGTGACTGAGTAAACACTGCTGGAGGTTACCAGTCCATTTCTGATTTTTGGAAACTACCTGCGATTCTGCGAATGAGATCTCGTCAGTGAACTCAACTGTTTCTCCTACACATTAATGAGATTAAATAGAGAGCAAATGCCATCGCAACCATAATGCAAAATGATTATAAAACTCCCTGTTAATCATACAGCATCATGCTCAGAACACATTAGCAACACCCAAACGTACCAATACAGATCAACCATTGCCTCATTTTTAAGTTATACTGTGTAATATTCCTAGTATATTAGATACTTGAACATAAGTGAGAACGGTCAAAGTGGTTCTATTACTTGACTCATTTTTGGGGGGTGTATTAGAAAAGGTTTTTATTATCAACTGTTCCATAAACACATTATTTGTCATGTTTGACATTTTTGCAGCACCTCTTTTCCCAGTCTGTCTCACACACACCAATTACTTCCTGTTTTGATGAAGCCCCTCCCTCCGAAATACGAAATGTGTTCTGAGTGGTTAGCTGGCCCAGTGCGTTGTGATTGGCTAACTGCTTAGAGTGACTTCTGTAAATGTCGCACTCTTACTGAGCCACACACATGACATACAGAGGGAAAAAAGTTAATAATTTATTTGTTCCCTCAATTTACTAAAACGTGTGCACAATTTACTAATTTGTTTCTTTGTTTTATGTAAATTGTGCCCACAAAATGATTATTTGTGCCCTTGTTTTAAATAACTTGTGTGCTCGATATAATTCGTTCCCTCATTTTAAGTAAATCGTGCGCACAAAATAATGATTCATTTCTACTTCCTGTCTGCATTCTCATAGACCGATGTAGATAACTCTCACAAATGATTCCATGCAATTATGCGATTCCAACTAATTATTTTGTGCACATGATTTACTGCAGAACAAATTACTATATTGAGTGCACAATCTACTTAAAAGGAGGGAATTAATTAGTAAATCATGTGTACGATTTAGTAAACTGAGGAAACGTATTAGTAAGCCGAGGGAATTAATTAGTAAATTGTCCACACGATTTAGTAAAACGAGGGAATGAATTAGTAAATCATGCGTACAATTTACTTTTTTTCATACATGTCACGTGTAGGCCTCTGTACACACAAATATGATGCTCATGACCTGCAAAGTACCAAAACATTTTGATCGCCACCTGGCTGCTGACTGCAGTATAGATGTATATATAGATCATAAACACAGCCCTCTTCATGTACACGAATGGAACGTGAGCCAAACTAAATCATCAAATTACACTTCAATTAACTTTTTCCCAAAGATGGTTTCAGTCATTTTTGGTGGTTCTTGCCATACTAAAAAATAAGTTAAAGTGTTCATTTTTCTAACCAGTTTGCTTTTAGTCTGTTATTTACTGGTGTAAAAATGGGGTGTGGTGTCATGATTGTGAGCTTGCGATTGGATCTGCAGGAGTGTGGGCGGGAATATGATACCTCGGCTCCACCTCACGATCACTAATGCGCAGAGTCAGGCTCCACTGAGCAGACTCTGGTTCCAAATGCCGTCATTTTTGTGTTTCAGTGGGTGTCAGTGTTCGTCCACCTTAGGAAGGCCAAACAAAGGGGTTTTGGTGAAAAAAATAGCGTCTCTTCGACATGGTGCCAACACGCCACTAAAGCAGTTCTTCTTCGTTGTCTTCTCTAGCAAAGCTTGACCAGGCCTCACCCCATTTTTTTATTCTCAAACAGCAACATTACACACTAACTAAAGTTTTAAAAATGAGAAAACGCATAATCGGACCCTTTTAAGAGAGAGGAATGTAACGGAGGATTTCGTCAGATCGCACAATACCAAAGCCTCTGATCAGACGCCACAATCAATTCTAAATCATATTCAATTGTCAATGCAATATTATCTAAGAGGACGTTTTCCACTTTTGCACTGGATTACATGTTATTATGGGGAAACACGGACGTAAGGGTCAGACTGCGTGTGCGGGTGAGGATCATAGAGATCAGTCTTATGCCCGTATACAAACACAAACACACTTTGAAGATCATAAGTCCAGGATTGGTGAAAACACTGCCTAGACCACATCACATGATCAAAACGCTCACAAGGAAAAAAACAAGTTTCACTTCAACATGTTGCTGAGACATTCAAGGCCCTTTGAATGTCAGCTTGTATTGGAAACTTCAGCTTCATTTATTTATATCATTCTAGATCAGCAATTATGCAATGAAGCACAAGATGCTGTTCTATATTTTGATGTAGTTTTGAATAATTGAGTTTCCCATGATAGCTATCAGCAGGGTACTGAACAATCAGCCACTAGAACCAGAACTATAGATTTTATAACCTATCAAGGCACAGAAGACAAACTCCACTTATGCAACTGAGTTAGCTGACGTTTACTGGTGGATCGGTGCATTTTTATGGAAGCCTGTTTCTGCCACTGAATAAAAAACACAGCAAGGTAATAGCTTTTTTTTTATCTCACAATCCTGACTTTTTTTTCAGAAATGCATGATGTAAATATAAAGCTTGCTAAAGTCAGAATTGCGAGATATAAACTCGCAATTCTACCATTTTTCTTGCAATTGTGAGAATATATTTCACAATTCTGATTCCTTTTCTCAGAACTGTGATATATAAAAGTGCAATTATGAGTTATAAAGGGAAAAAAGGACAATTGTCTTACAAATGCTAGTTTATCTCATGCAATTCTGACTTTATAAGTCACAATTATGAGTTTATATCACTAAATTCTGAAACAAAAGTCAGAATTGTGAGATGTAAACTCGCAATTCTGAGAATAAAAGTCTTTTCAGTATATGAATTTTCAGGATAATTGTTTAGAAAGCAATTTTACCTTTCATAATGATCACCAAGGGGTTCGGTTCAGAATTGAACTGTGGTACATTTCAAGAACTTTATTGTTCTGTAATGCAGTTTCAAAATGCCAGGCCTTCCAAGTACATCAGGATTTAATTTGAATTTAGATTAGGTTTCTGCAACAGATGCCTGAGCTCAATGGGATCTCCAGGATCAGCGAGTTCTGTGCTCTGTCAGCAAGCTAAATCTTTCATAATCTTACCTGAGACCAGTTTTACCCAGTTCAAGTGATCCACAAAAGTTCCATTAAAAAGTAGATTAGAAATCTTCTTTATAGCTGTTTCAGTGGATTCATAAATATTGATACCAAGAATTGAAGCGCAGTGAAGACACGCATTACCATTGATTTTAATAGTGTTTGGCCGTAGCAATATTTTCATGCAAACAACAGTCTACATCCTGCATTGGTCTTTTCAGGATATAGTGTCTAAGACTTACCCCACTGTCGTCCGGTGACACAGAGGAGCGCTGCTGCTTGCTACTCATCTTCCTGATATACAGCAGGTCACAGGACGCCTGGTCTTCATTCAGCATGCTCTTCCCAGCATTTATCACCCTGAAAGAGACCAAATCACTTAATATATTATTTTCCATTATACAGAGTTGGAAAGAGTTATCTTTATACAGTCTAAATAATGCTACAGTATGGATCCAGAGCTGATCTGAGCTAGCAAACCTGATCCATATATGAGGGCATAAAGTGAGAGATTCATAGATTTTATACTAGAATGTAAAAGAACAAAATATGTCAGAGGGTTCGTGATCAGTGCTACACTGCAATTCTTTACAGTATAGTCTCATAAATTGTAGTGTGTTCTTTAATGATGAGAAAAACAGGTAAAGTTTGCCTCATCAGCTGAAAGCATGAAAAAAATTATTATGGTTTCACATAGAGACCAGGTAATGTATGATGCAGCGAGCGACACAATGACCTTCGCTGTTTGCTGCAACCACGCGTCAAAAATAAACAGCTAAACAATTCCATTGTCATATATGTGTGTGTGTGTGTGTGTGTCAATATATCTCGAATAGTCTAACAGATCCTAAACAAAAATATTTATTGGAAATTAATTATATACAATAAGCCCTTGTCCCTACTTGTGCAACTAATTGGGTTTAATTACGTTCAGATTTGAGAATACCTATTACGCAGCTAAATATAACTTATAGTATGAGGACAGTCTAACTTGAAAAGAAACATCAAGCCATTATTTCCCAAATCTGGAATATAAAAAGCCATTCTCTTGCTAATCTGCTGAGAGCAGTAAGATGCTTCAGGCCTCAGTCATGAGCCAGAAGACCTGATGAGATATTTAGAAATGTTAGAGGTCTTTTCTTCAAATGTTTGTGACTATTATTCAATATTTCTTCTGCAAATGGAACGCTGCAGTTCAAAAGTCCAGACTGATTATTTAAGCTCTCAATAGAAAATAATCAAAAGCATTACCAGAAAGCAAACTGAAGTATTATGAATAAATCAGTAATTTTATTAAACAAGTTGACACATCATCTAAATAAAAATACTAATGATTTTTTAAACAATATAGTCACAATAAGTATAATATTGCATTAATTGTAATGTATCAATATTGATTTTCTTTAAAGTAGCTTAGAAACACTATGTATTGTGAAAAGCACAATACAAATACATGTAAGCTGAATTCTGCTACATGTGGTTTTACATTTAGATTCAAATGATAAAGTCCCACTAAAAGCTCCTTTCAAAAGAGGAAGTGTCTCATTGCAGCAAGTTCCTTCTTCTGAGGTCACTTCACATCTGCCACATTAGGTTTCAAAACAGTACAATTTCTTTAAACGAAAGTAACACTTAAAATGGAAAATTGAGATTTTCAAGAAGAGCACAACCATACGTGTACTGTAAAGGAAGCAGAACTAAAGTCACTGTCTGTGGAAAATACAGAGCAGAGCAATGAGCTAAAGCCACAAACTGAACCGTTTATTAGCAAGGCTTTTACACCAGACAAAAAAGTCACAACTAGCATTTCTTGTCTTGGGTAACTGACAATGGTTTTCTTTCTTGAGAAGAGCAGTCAGTATTCCTCGTGCTAAGTCTTCTGAAAGATCTCCATTTCTAACATTAGAAAGGGGCTGAAGTTCATTTTTATGAATATGTCAGTGTGATTTTAACAGTTTATGCAGCACACATTTAGTGCAAATGCGAATCAATGTTTGGCTGGTTAGCATGGCCTGCTGATGGAATAGTAGAACTACAGTAAAAAGCATTTCTCTCCATTGACGCCTATTAAAAATTAGTTGTATAACATCGCAAATTTTGGTAGATTTTTCACTAGTGAATATATTATGATTTTACTGAGTGATTCATTACATGGCATTTTAAAAACTGAATCCAGAATGTTGTGAAACATTATCATGTTTCTTAACTATCAAAAAGTCAAGGATTGGCTGGATAGCATGAACAAGTTAGCCTGCTGGGGGAATGGTAGAATTACAGAAAACAGAAAAAAGAAATCATTATCTCATTGACGGCTGTTCTAAGTTAGTCATATAACATGAAATATTTATAGAAACATATAAAATCATACATTTGGGTAGATGTTTTGCTAGTGAACATATGATGATTTTATGGAGTGATTATTACATGGCATTTAAAGAACTGAAGCTGGTATTGTGTGTAAATACCAAATGAGAACAATATCATGTTTCACATCATTGATCTGACACTCTCAGAAGAGTTTCATTAATGCATCTTCAGGCTAGACTATATAAACATAACGTATTCATTTAACCACATTCAAATGTCCATTTTATCAGTCACATACACGGAGTTAGTATAATCTTTGTCTCACAGGAAATGTGTGCTCAACAAATATCTTTCCCCATGTGATAAAAAAACGTCTGTAGAGTATTCTTAATCAAACCCAATAACCACTTTCTGTGTCTTTTTAAAGGAAGATTACCATGTATGTGCAGTATATCATTGTGTATAGTTTTATCTTCACGTAGCTGTGAGCTCAGAAGAGGGATACAGCTTCAATATAACTCGAAAAACCTGATGAGCAATTCTTCACCTCCACCCACTGTGTTTAAGAATAGATTATGAAATCCTTTTTATGGCACCATGTATCTTGACTTGTGCCTGCTGACTTGGTCAGTTGTCAAATAGATTGAGAAATCTAAAAAGCAGAGAAACTAAAGTATATCCCATTATTTGGATAATTAATATTGTTTGCACTGACCCCTCTTTTAATAGCCGCACAGAAATGTGTCACATAAACTGTTCAGGTCAAACTGAAATTATTTTTTAAATGGGATTCTTCAATGCAAAAGTGCATGTTTTCAAAACCATACAAATTAAACAAAGAGCAGTGTTAACATGCTAATTAAAGAACTGTCGCTTAAGATATCAAAACTGAAACAAGAAAGGGAAAAAAATCGAGATAACAAGTCTAACTCACTAATTGACTAGTTGGATGTTGGACGACTGAATGACTAGAACCATCCCTACAGAAAACCAAACATTATAATTCACTTGCAGTCATTCATTTATTGACAGGAACTCATCATGTATGGTGGCGTGGGTGCTTGCTGCAGCATGAATCTGTTTTAACTTCCAGCTTGGCAACACCATGCTCATAGAAAGCCAATCTTCTTGATCCACAGCGAATGACTCCGCAATATCTTATAGATAATACGTAAGTGTGTGTGTGTGTGTGTGTGTGTGTGTGTGTGTGTGTGAGTGTGTGTGTGTGATTAAGAGTAATAGAGTCTACAGTGCTGCCATTAATCTAAAGTCTTAAGACTGTCAGAATTTAAAAGGGACTTTTTACTCTCATATTGTTACAAACCTGTATGAATTTAATTATTTTCTGGAACAGCAAAGGAAAGATTCTGAAGAATTGTGCTGGTTGCAATTACAATGAAACTTCAAACAGAGTGCAAAAGCACTATAAAGGTATTATAACCTATTATTTTGTGCTGTAGGCTTATGAAGCCTTACAATAGCATGTGTGAGAAACACATACAGTGTGGAAAAAATATTTGATCCCCTATCAATCAGCAAGATTTCTGGCTCTAATGCTCCTAATCTCAGTTTGTTGCCTGTATAAAAGACACCTGTCCACAGAAGCAATCAATCAATCAGATTCAAAACCAAAGAGCTGTCCAAGGATGTCAGGGACAAGATTGTAGACCTACACAAGGCTGGAATGGGCTACAAGACCATCGCCAAGCAGCTTGGTGAAAAGGAGACAACAGTTGGTGCGATTATTCGCAAATGGAAGAAACACAAAATAACTGTCAGTCTCCCCCGGACTTGGGTTCAATGCAAGATTTCACCTCGTGGAGTTTCAATGATCATGAGAACAGTGAGGAATCAGCCAAGAACTACTAAACAGGAGGATCTTGTCAATAATCTCAAGGCAGCTGGGACACTACGTCATAAAGGACTGAAATCCTGCAGAGCCCGCAAGATCCCCCTGCTCAATAAAGCACATGTACAAGCTCGTCTGAAGTTTGCCAATGATTCTGAGGAGAAATGGGTGAAAGCGTTGTGGTCAGATGAGACCAAAATCCAGCTCTTTGGCATCAACACAAATCGCTTTGTTTGGAGGAGGAGGAATACTGCCTATGACCCCAAGAACACCATCCCCACCGTCAAACATGGAGGTGGAAACATGGTTTGGGGGTGTTTTTCTGCTAAGGTGACAGGACAACTGCATCGCATCAAAGGGACGATGGATAGGGCCATGTACCGTCAGGGCCAGGGCATTGAAGCCAGCCAGGGCATTAATAATGGGTCGTGGATGGGTATTCCAGCATGACAATGACTCAAAACACATGGCCAAGGCAACAAAGGAGTGCTTCAAGAAGAAGTGGCCTAGCCAGTCTCCAGACTTGAATCCCATAGAAAATCTGTGGAGGGAGCTGAAGGTTCGAGTAACCAAACGTCAGCCTCGAAACCTTAATGACTTGGAGAGGATCTGGATAGAGGAGTGGGACAATATCGCTCCTGAGATGTGTGCAAACCAACTACAAGAACCGTCTGACCTCTGTGATTGCCAACAAGGGTTCTTGTCCCTCACTGTTCAAACAAACCTCGTTTTCATTCATGTTAAAATCAATAAGGCATCTAAT